>JAGKTI010032272.1:0-10079 GCA_018397915.1 Birgus latro
TGTAATCTCTCTCTCTCTCTCTCTCTCTCTCTCTCTCTCTCTCTCTCTCTCTTTCTGTTTTCTTCTCTTCCCCACACCTCTCTCTCTCTCCCTCCCCCATTTTCCTTTTCATCCTTCCTTTTGTCTTTTTTCAGTCCCTCTGCTTCTCACACTTTATCTTCCCTCCCTCCCTCTTCTCATATTCTTTCATTCCCTTCCTCCCTAGCCTCTCTATCCCCCTTTCATTTCTTCTTTCCCACACATTCTCCCTCTCTCCCTTCCCCATGTTCCTTTTCTTCCCATCCTCTCTCTTTCACTGCCTTTGTCACACCTCTTCCCTCCCTCCCTCTTCTTCTTGGCCAGGCGACTTTGACCATTTGATATGTAGGTAACACAGCCATTTTTTGCCCAGCTGGTGGGTTAGGGTGTATTACCAACGCATGGCTCAAGGCCGGCTTGGCAACTTCGACCATTCAGTGAGGAGACAGATAGCCATTTTCCCCCGTGGAGGAGCAGTTGGGGACGGGGGGAGAAGTGAGGGGTTGCAGGGAGGATGAGGAGAGTACACGCACCATCACATCCACATTCGGATATGCGCATTTCAAACCTAGGGGGCAGTGGAGTGTTCATCCTAGCAAAACAGTGACAGTTCGGATTGTGGGAAAGTCCTTGAATTTCTTTTGTTTGGTGTCACGAGTTGTCAGTTATCGATGCGCCGAATATTAGGGTATGGCTGTATCCATGGGCAGAGGCTTAGCAGCGGTGGATGATGCAAGGGGTCCGCATGAGGCGGGAACGGAATTGTACAAGGCGGATTCTTGTGGCATTGCCCTACACCTGGCCAAGTTACTGAGAAGACTGATGAGCGTTTGCATCTGGTGGCGGGACTGTCTCCCTGCCCGTTGGTGACAGGATCAAATGGCAGGCAGTCATACTGTTGTGGGATTGCATTTGTGGTTCCTACCAACACCTGGTGGTAAGCATCCACCCCTTTAGCATTGGTCCTGACCGATGCCTGGCACGTAGGAGTTAATGTTAATAACATACATGAATACTGCAAATAACCGTTACTCAAAATGTAGAACAGTATTTAAATAATCATGGAACAGTAGTAAAAAAAAAAAAAAAACTTCAGGAATGCCTCAGCTGCCTTCATGTCAGCAGAAACAGCCGCACCACTCACCTTGACATTATGGAAGGGAAAATGGTTTTTAAACTGCATGAGCCAACCCTGACTAGCATTAAACTGTACATCACAATTAGGGTCCATACATTCCTTTAGTATTGCAAAAAGAAAGCAAACTGTAGGCTGGGTTTTGAGATGAAATTAATGCATGCATGGTAGCAAACTGTCATGCAGTGAAGTACATATTTTTGCAGTAAAGAGTAACTGTAAACAATAACAAATAACAATAAACAGTACATTCATATATTGTATAACATAGCTGTTTATTGTAGCTGTAAAATATTATACTTCTGGTATTCAGTGCTGGCAATGCAATCAGTTTGCTATGTGAGTGAGCCTCAGGAAGGTTGCCTGGCATGCAGCTTACAACAATGTCCATCAGTTACTTCTTGAAAGTACTTGTGAAGGCTATATAGGGCCTTCATCATAACTGCAAATTAGCCATAAAGCAGTTGGTTGTAAGTCAAGGACTATCTGTATAATGTACCATATGTATAAATATACATAAAACACATGTATACAGCATAATATTTTTCCTGCAGATGATGTTACAGTAGGCGATGGAGCAGCGTGACTATGGGGACATCAGTGAGCAGCAGTATCAGACCATGGCCAAGAAGATCTGCATGTTGACTGAGCAGGAGCAGATCAGGGAGGTGAGAGAACACGACCGGCAGCAACAACAGCAACAGGAACAGCAACAGCAGCATCCTCGCCCCTTGCAACCCCCATTTAAAGGTGAGAATGGTTCTGGCCCATGTATTTGGCCTCCCAGTATTATGGAGGGGATAATAAGGACATTGCTGTTGCAGAGCATCACCGTTTAAATGTTGCAGTTCAGCTCTTTTATTCCAGCTTGACACATTTTCCACAAAAGCATAATACAGTTAGACTTTTTTATTTCAACCTCCCAGTATTTTAGAATGATGGAGTAAGAGGCGTTTCATTCTAGTCTCCAGTACAGTATACCCAGGAAATTTTACTAGTTATGAAATTCATAGTTTCAGCTTTTTCTGTTTTACAGCTCTACATCTCATGAATGGCTTCAATTCAGATGCTTGAAATTTCATGCTGCAAGAGTTTTTAATGCTACTGTACTGTACATAATTGGAATGGTCAGTACTCAGTGGTCATTTAACTTAATTTTACTGGTAAAGTATTTCTCAGTGTAAGGTGGTAGGTGGAGGCACCCACCATCCACTCACTCACTGTAATGCTGCTTTGGGTGTCTATCCTTTCCCCTCTTCCTTCCTTCCTTCCTCTTCTGTCTTTCTTTCCTTCATTCTTTCTTCTTCTGCCTACAGGTGACTTTACACTCCCTCTTCTGTCTTTCTTTTCTTCATTCTTTCCTCTTCCTTCTGCCTCTGGGTGACTCGGCACTAAGTGACAGGCCAAACGGTTTCCTGTACACCACGAAACCATTTACCTCGCTGGGTGGTAACCATATAACCAAATTATGGCACCTGGTGGTTTAGTGTGTAATAAGGCGCTCCAGTCAGATTGAGCCTGTGTGGGTTTATATCCATGGGGTGTTTGGGGTTTATTGCTCACATAATGCCACTCAGGGATGAGTGAGGCTGGTCACTCTCATCTTAAATGTCAGGACCAACTTGCCTAGCCCTGGGCTTCTATGCTTCTCATGGGGCAACATAGGATTGGATGATGGATGGACTATTCATTTTAAATTCTTCCATTCAGTGCATGTTTTACTTGTTCTTACCTTTGTTGATGATGTTATAGGGAGGGAAATAACTTTTAAGATGTTGCATACTCAATAATGAGAATGGCTTCTGTATGATTATTGGTAAACTGCAAAGCAAATTTAAATAATGAGTAATACTAATTCTTGAGGTTATAGGGAGGCTGAATTCCGTGACTTTCAAGGGTACAGTATAATGTACAGTAGTAACCGTTCACCTTCATCTTCAAAACCTTGCTCTGTAATGAAACTCTCTTGAAGGGAAGGTCATTACTGAAAGGTCTACTTTCTGTTTTGTCCTTTTAAAATTACAGTATTAACACTTTCAGTCTTATAATATATTTTTCATCGTATTCTTGGTGTCTTCAGTGGTTATGTTCAACTTAGGAGAGTTTTTTTGGGCTGGAGGGGTCATATACCATATACAGTACATATCAGTAGTCTCTACTTGAAAAAAATCACCCCTAAACTAACAGGCAAAAGTCTTGCATGGATGTGGGACCATAAGGGCCACAATATGAGGTATCCCAGGG
Organism: Birgus latro; assembly: GCA_018397915.1. NCBI lineage: Eukaryota > Metazoa > Arthropoda > Malacostraca > Decapoda > Coenobitidae > Birgus > Birgus latro. The sequence continues at coordinate 3,398 of JAGKTI010032272.1, forward strand.
CTTTACAAATGAAACACCTTGTTGGTGATAATCGATAAGGAGTGGTATTATTCCCTAAAGAATACCCAAGATAATTAATATAATAGTACCCCAGGAAGCACTTCTTTGGCCCAGCAGTAAGGCCATGCTCACGGAGACGGTCCCAGACGTTCTGAAGTTCACTCATGTGGTTTTGCCAATCCTCACTGTGAATGACCACATTATCAAAATAGCTGCATGTGAGCTGTAGGCCCTTAGGAATTTTCCACATCAATTTAATGAAGCTTGAACAAGCAGTCTTAAGTCCAAAGGGCATCCTGGTGAACTGCATAAGCCCTTGGCTAGTTGCAAAAGCAGTTAGAACCCTTGAATCAGGGTGTAATGGAATTTGCCAGTAACTTTTACAGAGATCTAATTCGGAAATATATTTATCACCAAAAAGTCTGCGAGGTGATCTTCACGAGTAGGCATAGGTTCCTCATCGAACAGAGTAATGTCATTAAGGGCTCTAAAGTCAACACACAACCAGTAACCTTCTTTCTTCTTAACCAAAACAACTGGGGAACAATATGGGGAAAAGGATGGTTACCTAACTCTAGCATCTTCACTACCTTTTCCTCCATTATGTCTCTCAAGTGATCGGGCACAGGATAGGGTTTCTTATGTACTGGAAGAGAAGATATTAACTTTTATTTCGTGAGTAAAGGAGCTAATCTTACCAGGCTTATCCGACAGCACATCAGAGTATAGATCTAACAACCTTTTCAGTTCTTCCTTCTGTTCTGGGGACAATTCAGGGTTAATTTTACATTCTTCAACCTTGTCGCCTATGCTTTCGTTTACAAGCAGCAAGTCTCCCTCGCTTGTGTCATCTAACTCAATTAGACCAGTGCAAACTGACTGAACTAGGCCAGACTGTTCTTTCTCATCCTTTCCCCTGTGATATTTTTTTAGCATGTTGATATGAAAGAGTTTCAACTTACCCTAACTCTAATAACATAATCTACATTACTGTATTATGACTTTCTACAACCTCACAAGGCCCCTTCCATTGCATATTTAGCTTATTATGGCTACTAGGTAGCAGAAGTAGTACCTCATCTCCAGCAGATAGACTTCTGGGCTTGGCTTTCTTGTCAAAATATTCCTTATATTTTTGTGCACTGATCTTTGAATTGGAAATTGCCAGCTCAGCAGCTTCCTCCAATCTCTGACGCAACTCGAGAATGTGTCGGTAGGAGTTTCTAAGGTCCTGATCAAGTTTTTCATTAGTGAGTAATTCATGTAGGATGGTAAGGGGACCCCGAACGTTATGACCACATAGCAACTCAAAAGGTGAAATCTTTAAGCTGTCTTTGGGTATCTCTCTATATGCAGACAACACTGCTGGGATGTACCGGTCCTAATCTTCAGGGTGATCAGTACACGCCTTGCGTAGCCATCGACTTAAGAGTGCCATTCATTTGCTCAACACAACCATTGGATGCGGCGTGATAAGGACTGGAGTGCACAGCTTTTATGGAGAGAAGTTTATTAATCTCCTTCATGAGTTCAGATCTGATTTGTGGGCCATTGTCTGATAGTATCTCCTTGGGAATACCTACCCTTGAAAATATATCTACCAAACTCTCAGCAACAGTAATGGTGTCTGCCTCCTTTTAGGGGACAGCTTCCGGTAATCTGGTAGCACAGTCTATCACCGTTAAGATATAACGGTGTCCTCTGTTAGACAGTGGAGGTATTGGGCCAATGATATCAATGGCCAACTAGGAAAGTGGTTTATATATGAGGGGCATCGTAGACATAGGCGCAGGTTTTACTCTACCCTTATGAGTTAATTTCTGACATGTCCCACGAGATTTACAGAACCTCTCGATATCGGCTCCTATCGCTGGCCAAATGACCCTTTGATAAACTTTCCCTGCCGTCTTATGATGGGAAAAATGACCAGACAGCAGTCCTTCATGAGCCAGCTTCAGTATCTGTGACCTATATGACTTAGGTACAAGAAGCTGCTTGTCTCCTACTTCTGTTGGGTCCCTACTCTCAACACATACCCGGTATAATAAGCCATCAAATACCTGGTAATTGACTGTACACCCATGGTGAGAAGTAGAATGGCCCTTCTGGTGTAGGCTCCACACAAACTTCAGCGTGCTACATTTGCGCTGGGCCTTTAGAAAAGACTCTTTGTCCGTAAGCAAAGGTGTGTTGGTTAAGGGCTTCTTGGCTGCAGCTCTGGTCTGCACAGCAGCATCAGGCACCTCAGCTTTATCCTTCACCTGCTTCAACTGGTCATCATCATCATCTTCGTTTTTCGTCCTTCTGTTCCCATATATTCAAACTGGGGTTGGACGTGCGATGGCTTTTCTCCACTGCTTCCTATCGTGGATTAAATCTTCTCCAATACCCAGTCTTTCCATATCTTGTGTTACAACACTTTTCCAGGTCTTCTTAGGTCTTCCTGGCAGTCGACGTCCCACCAATTCCAGTTCCTCTGCTATTCTCACACAGCTCCCTTCCTCATTCCTCCTCACGTGACCAAACCGTCTAAGCTGCTTCTGCCTCAGGATGATATTGAGATCCTTCACCCCGCATCTTCTGGCTGCCTCCTCACTCAAAACTCTGTCCTCCCATCTCACTCCCGCCATGTATCTTAACATTCTACGATCAGTACGCCTCAGAAAATTCATTAGTCTATCTGTCAAAGCCCATGTTTCAGCACCATATATCAATACTGGTCTAATGCAGGCCTCATATATTTTACTTCTGTGTCTCAGTGGTATGTATTTCTTGACCAGTAGGCTAGCTATTTCCTTCCTCTTTAACCATGCTGCCGCCACTCTTGTTCTGACTGATCTCTCCACCCCTGCTTCGCAGTCCAATATATCTCCTAGATAGCAGAACTGCTGCACTTCCTGTAGTGTGCCCCCATTCACCTCTAGTTCATCCTCTGCTTCATCTCCCTCTGCCTCTCTTCTTATGCAGGCTGGGCAGTGGAAATTTAGCACTCCTCTCAAATTCTGCAGACCTGAACACCTTCTATGGCACCACTTATTACACTCCGTGCACAACACTGAGTTCACTCCTACTCCTCTGCCACAGCATCCACATAGCCATTTTCCTGACTGAATTCTTTCTACTGGTTTCTTGCCTGTCACCATTACCTTTGTCTTATCCATATTTATTTTCATTTCCCTATTCTCCATTCCATTTTTCCATCTATTAAGTATTTCCACCACTTCTTCCTTAGTCTCTGCTGTCAGCACTAGGTCATCAGCATACAGCAATTCCCATGGGCCTTCCCCCCTACATTCCCGTGTTGCCTTCTCCATTACTATGTTAAACAGCAATGGACTGAGTGCTGACCCTTGATGTACTCCAACTCCTATTCCAAAATTTCCTGATGTTCCTGCTGTTGTCTTGACTTTTGATCTTGTATCAATATAGAGAGACATGACAGCTGCAATGAGTCTCTCAGGCACATTCTGTCTTCTCAAGGCCCACTCTGTAACTCTCGTTGTTAATTTATCAAAAGCTTTTTCCAAGTCCACAAACACATGGTACAAGCATTTCCTCCTCTGTTGAAACTTTTCCTGCAACTGTCTCATGATGAATATTGCATCTATTGTGGATTTACGTGGCCAAAATCCAAACTGTCGGTTATCTAACAGTATGCAGGCCTGTGGCCTTTGGTTCCTTCTTCCTTGCATTAAAAAAAAAAAAAAAAGCTATCTGCTTCAGCCTTCCTTCCAGCACCTTTTTGAATATCTTCATTCCATGCTTCAACAGTCTGACTCCTCAGTACTTTCCACACAGAAGGGCATCTCCTTTGCCTTTATAAATTGGCATTGCCCAGCTATCTCTCCAGTTGATTGTAGAAAGTGTGAAGTGTTAATGTCAGGGGTAGGGTTGTGAGAGGCAAACTGAAGAAGAGCTGGGATGAGGTCATAGAGTGTGACCTCAGGAATAAGGGACTGAATGTGGAGGCGGTGGCTCGATCGGTAGAGAGGTGGCTTGCAGTCCCGACGGACCCAGGTTCGAATCCTCGCTGGGGTAGGGAACAGTTTAAGGATTCGAATTTCGTTAAATCTAGCTTTACTCATCTACCAGAAGACCCGCCGACATGTCGTAAAAATACCCCCACTAATACCAATACACCAGTCCTGTATGAGACAGCCCTAGCATGTATTCAATGTAGACGGTGGGTGTTAGCGCCGAAGTGGTGACATGTAGAGGTGTTGGTATGAAGGAGGGCTGCTGGGCCTTGATAGCAGGCTGTGAAGCCTATGCCCAAAAGTCGGACACATAAAAAAAAAAAAAACAGCATGGAGAGCTGCCATTAGCTGACCAAGACTAATGCAAGCAAGCATGTCGGAGCCTTTATAAATGATACGAATGGTACAATATGGTCTACATTAAAGCATTTATCCTTGTTGAAGTGTGCAGTAGCTGTTATGCCTTCACCTCACTACAGAGAAGGAAAAACTGAGCTGCTTTTCCACACTGAGTTATCTGAAAGCAGCATGTGAACTGAGCAGAGACAGGCAGACAGGTGAGGAGGTGAAGGAGCAGTGTATTACTGGTGTGAGTGAAGGAGAAGGCATTAGGAGAAATACTTTGACGTGGTTTGGTCTTGTGGAGGGGATGGAGGATAAGAGACTGACTAGAAGAGTGTATGTGAGTTAGGTGGAGTGGGGGAGGGGGAGACTGAGAATGCGATGAAGAGATGGGATGGAGAGGTATATGAGAGAGGGACTGTGAGTTGGAGAGAAGCCAACCAAATGACAGAGGGCAGGGTTACATGTAGGCATTGTGTGGTTGCCCTTTACGAGGTTATGGCATCCAAAAGATAGATTTTCCACCCCATATGTTAACATCCCCCTCTCCATCAACCACTATCATAGCACACAAACATACACAGGCAGTTGTCATTGCAAGTCAGGGTTGTTTCAATATCACAACTATTTTTTTCATATGGTTGGTAATCATTGGAAGAAGTAGCAGTGTGTGTGTGTGTTCTAACCTAATGATTCTTATTACCTAATTATATCTTTACAGAAATGAGTCAAGCTCGTACTGTCCCTTATATTAAGTCATTTTCATCATACATATCCTTAAATTTATGAATACTTTTGGCACACACTATTTCATTCAGCAGTTCATTCCACTGATCAATTGCCCTATTTGGGAAACTGAATATCCCTATGTCATCATCACCTCTTTTTATGCAGATTTTTTGCAGTGTCCTCTTGCTGATGCTTCCCATAGATTATACATTCATTTATGTCTATTTTGTCTTTCCCTGAGATGCATTTATACAGCATAATCATGTCTCCTCTTTTCCTTCTCTCCTCTAGTGTTGGTTCCCTGAGATGCATTTATACAGCATAATCATGTCTTCTCTTTTCCTTCTCTCCTCTAGTGTTGGTAGGTTTAATTTTTCAAGTCTTTCTTCATAGCTTAGATCCCTTAAGCTTGGTACCCATCTTGTAGCTGCCCTTTGTACATTTTCAATCTTATCTATGTGTTTTTTGAGATGAGGATTCCAGACTATTGATGCATATGCCAGGGTTGGTCTGAAAATGATGATGATGTTATTCTCAGCATGTCTTCATTTATATATGTGAATGCTATTTTCATTTCAACAACCAGTGTATACATGAGATGGAGGGATGGAGTGGAGAGGTATATGAGAGAGGAGGGTGTGAGCTGGGAGCAGGGCAATGAAATGGCAGGGGGACGGCAGCATGGAGACCATTTGTGTGTGGCCACTCCTTATGGGATTAAGGCATCTGGCAATAGATTGATAGTATACATGTTATGTACCTTTTCACTGATGTGGTCATCTGGAGGTAGTCTGTTATTGGTAATCACTCCTAGGTCCTTCACCCTTTCTGATATGTGTAGGGTTGATCTTCCTAACTTATAATCCCAATCTGGTCTTTTCTCACTTTTACCAAACTTGATTACATGACACTTGTCCACATTAAATTCCATTTGCCATTTGTTGCTTCATTCATGAAGCTTATTTTAATTCATCTTGTAGCTTCTTGCAAGAGTCTGTGTTTGTAATTCTCCTTTGTATTTTTGCATCATCAAACATATTTAGTGTGTGTGTGTGTGTATGTATGTATGTATATTACAAAGCACAAAACAACATGATTTTAAGCAACATGTGGCAAACAGACTTTCCTCTACACAAGATTTGATAAATGAAAGGAATGGAGGCAGGAGGGGAGGAGTGAAGAAAGGAAAAGAGGAGGAGAGAAGTAAAAGGAGGATGGAAGGAAGAAAGGAGGGAGAAGTAATGAAGGAGGGAAGGTAGGCAGGAGGGAATGCAAGAAGGAAGGGAGGATGATAGAAAGGAAGGCATGATACTGGACAAGGCCATTGGACTTGACTGATATTTTCTGCAATTGTTAGTTCCTCGTTCCTTAGTGTACAGTATTTAAATATAAGGAAGAGGGAGACACTGTTATGTAGAAGAGAGTTGTAATATAGTGAGAGAGGAGGAAGAGGAGTGGCTGAGGGAGTGAGAGTAGCATGTATGAGTAGCAATTCTTCCCTGGCCATCTTCTGACATGATAGATAGATAGATAGATGGGTTGATAGATAGCTAGACAGATAGATACTGATTTAAATGTCCTGCCACACAAGGGGAACAGAATTAGTGCTGGTATTAGATGTGGGTTGTCTTATA
>JAGKTI010032273.1:0-11935 GCA_018397915.1 Birgus latro
GAGAGAGAGAGAGAGAGAGAGAGAGAGAGAGAGAGAGAGAGAGAGAGCGATGGGGTGCGGCTACTATGCAAACCAATTAGAGTAAAAGGGTTTTCCTGTTTTATCATTTTTTCTTGAGTTTCAAAGGTTTGAATGAAATGTGGATAATAAAGAAGCCCATTTTTCACTGGGACCTCTGATGAGTTTCTCTCTCTCTCTCTCTCTCTCTCTTTCTCTCTATGTACCTTATCCATCCTGTTTATAACGATGACAATAATGAGGTATTCTGGTACATTTATCTCCTGTCAGATTATGACTGATAATATCATGTGGTGTTAATGTGGAAGGGCTATTAGGCTACTCAGTTTCACAATATTACATTACTGTACTGCATGAAGCATAGTGTCAATTACCTTGCCTGTCTGTTCATTTTGCCTAGCATGCAGGATATTGCCAGCATTAAATGAGAAAGAAACAAATCTGCCCAGAGAAACATAAGCACATAAACAAAAAGACCGCTGCCACAGACATACGAACCTTTAATATCTAATCACTCCCAGACAGACAAGGAAGTGAAATGATAACTGAAAACATTCTTTCAGTGAGTTTTAAAGGAATCTCATTAACGAGGCTATTATTAGGGATCTGCATGGTCGAGAAAGAACCTGCAGATACACATGATGGGTGGGACGAAAGAAATGGCAGTGAAAGACTGATGCAGAACGAGACATGAGGATGGTGCTAATTTGGCGCAAAATAAAATAAAATAAAATAAAATAATGACAAAAGAAATAATGATCAGAGAAATAAATGTGAGATGACAGAGACTGACATACAAGATTTATGAAAGAGTGTGAAGGTGTGTCGAAATGCTCCATAACATCACAGCAAGAGAGTCTTCCCAAAACTGAAACAAATCATGCACCGTGTAACAAGAATGTAAAAAAATGCTGAAAGGGTTAAATGATCCCGATAGTCTCATTCCAGCTGCCGTGAATGAGGCTCCCATTACTGGATAGTGGGTATTTGTGCCCAGTGGGTGCTGTACGTGGGAGTAGCGCCGTCTGTTATCACGCAGGCGCTAAAATAGGACCACGGAGAGCCAGAAGCATTGAAAAAAATATATACTAAAAGAAAAGGACAGTTTTTGTATCAACCATTTGAGAGAAGTGAGAGAAGCATTAAGAGTGAATAAAGACAGAGAGGAATAACAGTGATTGAGGTGAGCGAGAGTGAGCTTGAATATGACGGGAGGTGAAGAGTGAAAGATCTAAGTGTAAGTAGCGTGCGTGAACTTAGGTAAGAGAGTAAGTGAGCGTAAGGTAAGAGAGGTGGGAGACTGAGCAAGGTGTCCAGGTGAGGAGGGTGAGGAACGTGAAAACTTAGGAGGTTAATGAGATGAGTGAGCGTGAGTAAGGTGTAAGAGAGAGAGAGAGAGAGAGAGAGAGAGAGACAATAATTCAGTCCATGTGTCGGTCAGCAGGTCTGCGCCTCACCTCTGATACTGGGTTGACGATCAGCCCATCAGTCACCAGGATACCAGTGGATTAATACACGCACTTCACCACTCCCACTCACTGTCACCATCACCACCACCGCTATCAGTACTTCACCTTCACCACTCACTCACTGTCACCATCACCACCGCTATCAATATTTCACCTTCAGCACTATCTCTGTTTGCTTTCCTTTGTATTCCTTTGTACCCTTTTCCTCCTCTCTGCTTAAATCTCGACTTTTTTTTTTTCTCTCTTCTCCCTACTTCACTCCATCATCTGACCTCATTGCATCCGTCCGCTCTTTCATCTCTTCCACTTATTCCACATTTCCAGTCTCCATACTCCCATTTCTTCTCCCTGTCCCCATTCCTTCGGTTCTTCTCTTCTTCCTCACACTTCCATCCCTCATCCCTCTCTCAATTCTTCCTCCCCCTCTCCTTCTCCCACTCTCAGTCCTCCTCTTCACCTTCCTCTCACCCACCCTTTCTCCACTCCTTCCCCCCCGGCTTACCCAGGAGTGCGGGGGCCAATATTGTTCGTAGACGAGGATTATGGGATGATGGGGGTTACTGTTACGCTGTGTGTGTGTGTGTGTGTGTGTGTGTGTGTGTGTGTGTGTGTGTGTGTGTGTGTGATTTATCTCCATTTTTCCACATACTGTTTAAAGATAATTGCTTGAGAGTCATATGCCTACAACAGTTGCAGTAATATATTTTATGTACTGTATAGTACTTAACTCTACAGATAAATCGCTATCTCCATTAACAATTGCATTTAGAACTGTTTGCTTGATACGTAGAAGCCCACGACTGCTCTACTGATAATGAAGGATATAGTGTCACATTTAGCTGTAATTAAAGCCAGATCTCATTTTCCAACCTGGTCTAAAAATAAAGCCACAAACTTTCCAAAAGTCCCCAAATAAAGAGGTAAAGCGAAATTGCCTCTCCCAATCGTTCCCGGGAATACGATTTTCAGAGCCGCGCGAAAGGGAATCAGCTTGAATAGCGAGATAAACCTGAGTAATGAGGGTGAATGAAGGAAGAATGAAGAGAGAATGAGTAGGTCCGAGTAATAGGGAATTCCGGGGGCCAATGGCGGGGGATTAGAAGGATGAATACTGGTGGAAGAAACTGATTGTCGAAATATTGGTAAGAAATGAAATAAAAACTAACTGAGAGGAATGGAAAGAAACTTGGGAATGAGGACGCATAACACAGAGAAGGGAGAGGAGAGGGAGGGAAAAGGGGAGTAGGAGTAGGCTACATAAGAGCACATATGAAGTACAGACACCAGTAGGTCTCTGAATCCAATGCATTATTCTCTGCTGGGGTATATTGAATTGCCCCAAAATATTGTCAGTGTTGTGAGAAAAAAGGATGGAAAGAAAAAAGGCTATCCTCCATCCGACACACCCTCTGGGATAAACGCTAACAGGGAATAAAAAGGAATCGCACAATAGAAGAATGCTGTCGTATTTGGCCATTCATCTCATACTGATACTTATAAAACGCTCTCTCTCTCTCTCTCTCTCTCTCTCTCTCTCTCTCGTGTGTGTGTATGTGTGTGTGTGTGTGTGTGTGTGTGTGTGTGTGTGTGTTTTCCCGTATTCCTTTTCCTTTTTCATTCTTCCTAAGTATCTTTTATCTTATCTCTGACATTATCTTCTCTCATTTTCTCTTCAACGTCTTCTCTTTCCTTAATCTCGGCCTCTTGACTCTTTGTATTTTCCACACTCTTTCTGTCTTCAGTTTCTCTCACAGTCTGATCTCTTTTCAGTTCTCCCTCTCCTCGCATCACGTTCTCCAGGTCCATTCTTTCCCCGTTCTCGTTTATCTCATCCTTTCTCTCCATCTCAGCTTGACAGTTTCTAAACCTATGTTCTCTTCAAGGTTTCTCTGCTCTTGGCGATGGTTTCAAACAGGAGTGTGAATCAATTTCCCTCGCCGGACAAAAGACGACGGTAATTCACCTTCAGTGGCTACTGAAAAAGGTTAATTAGGATTTTCAGTATGATTAGGTGAATTACATGGCTCATTTCCGCGTCTCCTCACAGCAACAAGGATGAACTCTGACGCGGGATACAATTGGAAAGTCCGAGGGTTTTACATTTTTACACTAAGCTGATGAAACTCTGTGTGTGTGTGTGTGTGTGTGTGTGTGTGTGTGTGTGTGTGTGTGTGTGTGTGTGTGTGTGTGTGTGTGTGTATTTTTATAAAGGTAGACAGATAGATAGATAGATATGGGCAGATAGCTAGACTGACAGATAAACAGATATACAGTCAATTATTTTATTATTTACTGTTATAACGCAAATACATTTTGTATCATTTGGTAGCTAAAGAATCCAAGGATATAATCTTTCTTCTGAAATCTAACTTTAGAGAGCTGGAAATAGCATTATTAAATTACGTTCAGCAGAAGCCGTCTAAATCCTGGTATGTAAAAGAAATGTTTCCACGTCAGTATAAACACATACAGTTGGTGCAGAGAGATTTCATCAGTAATGTTTAACTTTGCTCGAGCTGACAATGCCGTGTTCGTGAGTCACTTTCACTCCACATTTTGCCATACTTGTTCGTTCCCTGTTTGTACTACCAGATTATCCTTCCTCCTAGACAGAAGTCATCAGAGAGTTTACATGACAATCAAGAGCAACAAGTTCGATTCAACTTGGGTGCTGTGAACCCTGAACAGCGACTTGTTTCCCATGAGTGCAAATGTTGGTTGATCGGGGAGCCGTGATGCTTATGTCCTCTGTGTCTTCCTCGCAGTGTAGGATTTGGCACTGCCCTTCCCTATATCTTTCTCAGATTTCCTTTCCGCTTCCTTTATTAGCTTTTCCCCTGAGCTTTTTATTCACCGAATTGAAATTGCTACCACACTCTATCAGTGTCAGTCATCAAGTGTTCAGTATACTGTTTTTTGTAATATTCCCTGAATTTTCGTGTATAAAGTTTAAAGGGAGAATACTTTAGAGATTATGCTGGACTATGCTCCATATTACTGAAGCACTTGAACATATCACTACAGGAAGATGACAAGGAATTGCAACCCGAGGGCTGGCAAAACAGAGCCCCCAGCTCATCTTATCACCAGCTCTCCATCCGCCTCGGGATTGCTACCCTGTTCATCTGTTGCAACATCCCCCCGAGGTGAGAGAGTGCAGCGAGTTGGAAGCACAGAAGGTCAGAGGCGAGACAGAGGGCGACATGGCGAGGTGCATTTCTTATCAGCCACAGAGGTCGAGGGCACAGGGAGTGGAGTAACCTGGCTTTGTGGCACATGGGTACACGCTGGTTGCCCGTGAAAACCTTTATGCCTCGTATTCTGTAGTTTACTGTGCACTTTACTGTTCTCTCAATGGCCCGTCTCCCGCCTCCTACCACACTGTTTGCCCTCCGTCGCAAGATGAGCCGTTTAGATACCATGGTTTCTCTGAATAAGAAATAACGTTCTGGGAAGTATTGTTCTGAATTCTGTCCTCAGAGCCTAAGACACCGAACAGTTGATAATGTAATATGGCAACAGACTTCGCAAATATACCGTCCTACATAATGCAGTTAATATTCAATCAATATGAGTACTTACCAAATTAAAGAGGGTCCGCCCCTTCATAGCTCTGTTCCCTAACAAAGGATAACATATTTTTCCAAGGGATGGTATTCACAAACTAAAATTCAAGGATCTACCTATCGTGAATTACATAACTTTTTCCTCGAAGACAAAAAATAATAGTACGCAGAATTTTCGCACGTCTCCTATTTTTTCTGCAGTTAAAAACAAAGTATGATAATAATTTCTGTGTTATAACTAGGCTTTTTGTATGCATAGTGTGTTGACGAGAGTAAACATCTGAAAGTGTGTGTGTGTGTGTGTCGTGGGTTGTTTCAGCTGCATGGTACTGCTTCGAGAGAGAGAGTGAGAGAGAGAGAGAGAGAGAGAGAGAGAGAGAGAGAGAGAATTGAAGTGGCAATCGTAAAGTGCTGTGTCTGTGTAAGTGATGTGAAGCGAGGGATCACCAAACCGTGTCCTTGTCTTCAGAATGCTATATGAGTGTGGGGTGGGGTGTGAGAAGAATGGTAGGGAGAGGGTGGAGGAGGAAGAAGGAAGAGATGGGGAAGAGGGAGAGGGGAGGAGGGAAGAGAAGGGGGATGGAAGGAAGAGAGGAGGAAGAGGAAGAGGGGGAGGAGGGAAAAGAAGAATGAGAGAAAGAAAGAAGACAAGGATGGAGAAAGGAAGGGCAGATCAGGCAAGAACAGTGTGTAAAAGAGAAAGTTGGGGAAGAGTTTGGGTAAATGATGGGAAATTAAATATGAGGGAGGGGAGTGGAGGAGAAGGAGAGAGGGCAGTGTGAGTGAGGATAGTGTTGGGAGGCTAGGGAAGGGAAGACGAGGGTAAAGTGAAACGTGGGAGGAGGAGTATCAAAAAAGGTATGAGTGAGAAAAGGGACAGGGAGTTGAAGCAAGGGTAGGATAAGGTGAAGAACATAAAGGGAGAGGAAAATTAGTATCTGGGAAGGGAAGGAAATTGTGAATGGTTTAAGGGAGATTGAATGGAAGTGTAGGAGAGAATGAGAGATAATCGGACAAGGAGGGGAAGGGAAAGATAACCCAACAGAAATCTCATCATCACTAACACACCTTAAGAAAAATCAGTAACATTTTCTCTGATAAAGGATACTGGAGTAGAACCGAATTTACCTGGAAGCTCTCAGACATAAAAAGATGCCAGTGGAGAGGCTTCATAATTAAAAATGATACACTATGATACGTAACGAGATAAGAGATGAGCGAGAGAGAGAGAGAGAGAGAGAGAGAGAGAGAGAGAGAGAGAAGTGGAGGGGAAGAGGAGGTAGAGATGAAATATAAAATAAATGGATCTGGAAGGGGGGGAAAGGAAGGAGAAGGGAATGAAGAAGAAGAGGCATATTAGGTAGGAAAGGACCGTGAGAGTAAGAAGCAAATCGGAGAAGAGAAGAGAATAACAGGGTAGGATATTAAACCAAGGAATACAGGTAAAGGTGAGGAGAATGCTGGAGAGAGAGGGAGCAGGGAAAAGAGAAAATATAATAAGATGGAGGAAGAGAGGAGGGACAGGAATAGGATATCCTGATGATGAAAAGTCTGAAATTAGCTTGTCTGTCGATGGGTGGGATGTATAGACGGAAGGTTGGGGGAGAGAGGGAGCGTGAGACAGGTGGAGGGACTGAGATATACTGGAGAGGGAAGGAGACACTGAGGGAGGAGGAGGAGAGGCGAGCAGTGTGAGAGACGAGAAGGAAAGGGAAGTTTGAGATACAGGGGTAGAGGGGTGTGAGGAAGGGGGGGGGGGGGGGCAGGAAGAGTAAGAAAGAGGGGAGATGGGAGCAGGAAGGATGGAGACTTATGGAGTAGATGGAAAATAGGAACCGAGAGGTAGATGAGCATATACGCAAAGATGCTGAGATAAATTTGGATGAAATAAAAGGTGAGAAAGCATGAGTGGCATAGATGGACGTCTTAGAGAGAGAGAGAGATTAGGAGGAAGCAGAAAGGGAAACGAAAGCGGGAGAAGAATGAAAGGGAGACGGAAAGAGGGCAAATATAATCAATAGGAAAGATGGATTAAGAAACGAAGAAAAAGGAGAAAAAGTAATAAGATGAGCGAAGAGGAAGTGGGAAAAGGAAAGGGGAAGAGAGAGAAAATGAATTAAAAAAGGCGAAGAGAGGAAAGGAGTAAGACAAGAAAAAAGGGAACGCTGATAAATAATTTTTCTGGATACTCGCTGCTGGAGGAAAATATTATCAAATTTCGTGTATCAAGGGATGAATGAAGCCTTTATTACCCCTCCAGCTCAAGAAGTCTTTCCTAAGCTGAATAAAATCGTCTAAGATACCAAGAAAATAAGAAAAATAATAATATCAAAAACAGAATGATGAGATTACTAAAGGCGTTGCGGGTGTTTAGATACTTGAATAATAATAATAATGATAATAACAATAGCAATAATAATAATAATAATAATAATGAAAATAAAAAGTCAGTAAAGAGATTGTGTTTTTTATGTTCCTTTGTCACTGGAACACCCAAGGGAAGAATTACCAGCCTTGTTTGTGAGATAATGTAATTTTCCTTCAGGTTAGTTATTCCATCCACGGGGCAGGAGAGACTGAGGGAGGAGATGAAAAACAGTCTTGGGGAGGCGATGAGATGTGTGTGTGTGTGTGTGTGTGTGAGAGAGAGAGAGAGAGAGAGCGAGAGAAAGAGAGAGATTCAACCACTACCCAGTATTATATTTGGCTTGTTTCGCTCTGTTGTTCAGTAACAGTAATGATGTCTTAAGTTCCTTGAAAGAGGATGTGTTTTTTTTCTCTCTCTCTCTCTGTCAACCTGCCTATTACTTCCAGTGCCAATTTACAAAAACCCTCACAACAATCCATTACTCTCTAACCAGTTCCTTTACCCGTTACCACACTTCCTCTTCCCTTCCCCGATCTGTTTCCTGCCCAGTTTCTCTCTTCATCAGCTTTCCAATCATCTTTATTACTTACACGTGACTCCCCTCGTCATCAGTTCTTTTAGCTATACATTTTTTCAGGTCAGTTGGCTGTCTTCTTTTATTTCTGTTCGTGGTGCTTCCCTCCTTCCTAATTTTCGTATCCTTCTCCAACTTTTCTCATTTTCTTCTCTCTCTCTGCACATTCTTCCTCTCCATTCCAAACTTTACACCCTCTTCTGTTTCTCATTTCTTTCGTAATTTTATTGATCGCACATTTTATTTTTTCTTTCACTCATGTTGCTACTCTCTCCATCTACTGCCAATTTCTTCACGCTCTTTTCTGTGTATGCTTCTGTGTTCCCCAGTTGTCCAGTCTCTCCTAATTTCTCCCTCCCTTCCCCCATCCTGCAGTCCTCTTTTTACTTTCCCTATCTCTCTTATTTTATTTACATCACTCCGTCCACCTCCTTCGATCTTTCTTTTCTCATCTTTTTCTCACACCTCTCTCTTATCCTTCCTGTTCTGTGCCGCCTCCTTCTCGTTCTTGCATATATAAACATCTACTATAAATGCGTTATTGGGATGAAGGGGTTAAATGATTAAAAGGAAATAACAGCAAAATAGAAAATGTCTCCTCTGCTTTCAGGCACGTAATGGACTGAGGTAGGATTGAACCAAAGACTTTATCCCAGCCAGTAAAACACCTGGCGTCTTAACCCTTCCTGTTGTCTCGCTTTCCCGGTCTATTTTCGGTTCAACGATCCTCTTTACTCGGAAAATGGGTAGGTCTTACGTCAGGTAGCTCTGTGTGTGTGTGTGTGTGTGTGTGTGTGTGTGTGTGTGAATGGGTGAGTGAGAGAGTGGGATGAAGGTCGGCAGTAACGTAAAGGAGAGGAAGGTCATTAGCCCAAGTTCAGGTGATGTAGGACGCCAGACGAAGCTCATTAGAGGAACAGGTGAAACGCGAGAGAGAGAGAAAGAGGGGAATGCCAAATGAGAGAATGAATGGGAGAGACTGTACGGGAGAGAGAGAGAGAGAGAGAGGGGAATGCCAAATGAGAGAATGAATGGGAGAGATTGTACGGGACGAGGGAGGGTAATGCAGAGGATCAGAGAGAAAGAATATGAGTGGAGGAGAGAGTGGAGGACAGAGTAAAGGATACGGTGAGGAAATAAGGTATATATATACGGTAAGAATAAAGGATAGTGAGGGTATAAGAAGTGAAGGTGAGATATGGCTTAGAGTGGGAGTAAAGATGAGCTAGCAAGTGAATGTAAGAGTGACTAGAAATGAGAGATGAAACGAAGGTGATGCTGTGGATGAGTGGGAAGAATAGTGAATGTGAAGCGGGAAGAAACAATAAATGTAAGAATAATGAAAAGAAATATGCGGTAAGGAATGTGAGGACCAGGAAGTGAAATGTCTGAAGAGGAGGAAGGGAGTGAGTATTTTTTAACCCTTTCAATAAGATGGCGTCTGTTTCATCTTTTTCTTGGTACATTTAGATGGTTTGTATCTTGATTTCGTAAGACATCTGGTTATGAAAGGGGCCTGAGACAAGCTACACTGATCACTAAGCGACCTCTCTCGTTAAGATGAAATATATCTTTACGTGGGAACTAGGATAAATTGTTAAAGACGCCGTGGCTGTTGTTTTTGCAATCCAGGGTCATCTTGACTTGAGCCCAGTGATCTACAGAAAGCTGTCATTTTACCAGATCGCACCCAAAAGTCTTTTGTAAGGTTATATTGAAAGACTGTGTGTGTTGTGATAGAGTTCGTGAGATGAGTATGTTGTTATGTTGTGCGGGCGACTGTATTGCAGTGTGGACAGTGGTTTGTTTGTGAAATAATTCTGTGTTGGTACTGCAGCAGGACAGGATGGTGATCACATCGCAGTGTGGTTTGGTGCACTCGTGTATCTCTGAGTAGGGTAGTTTCTGAAAAGTGGATGCTTGGTGATGGTTGATGAAGACTGCTATTTTGTTAAAGGTTTCCGATTGCTAAGGTGGATGTGTATTTATCTGTGTTTGTGAAGTGTAGTGTCTTGTTGGAGGAGAAAGAATGTTACTGATACACTCTGGGTAGTGTTGGGCAGTTGTTCGATACTGCTTCTTTGCTGGAGGGGGCAATGTTGCATAAACGTACAATTATGAGATCGGTCTGAAGCTGAAGTGAGAAAGTGTGTGCCTTTCATATTCATAAGTTTGTTTCTTGACTAGATTTTTTGTTTTAGATGATATCCATCTACAATCCTGGTGTAATCGTTAATTTTTATTAAGGATATTTTTTTTTATATGAAGCTCATCCATATTTGTGTACAGTATTAGAAAGAAATAAAGACAAGCAGAAAAGAAGCGACGTTGCACTTACAGAAACGCAAATTAGGAAAGAAGCATAATCGAGTAAAACAAGGAAGAATACTGATTTATGTAGCAAGATGTAAGAAAAAGTAGTATAAATGAGAAGAAAGTAAAAGAAAAAAAAAAGAGGACCAGCGAATAAACATAGCAGAGGAAACACACTGAGGTACGGAAGGAAGGAGCCGAGTAGGAGCAAAGAAAGAAGTAGTTAGAAAGGGGAAAAACGGGACGCAGGAGAAAAACGGAGACAGAAAGAGCTGAAAGAAGAAAAGGCAAGGAAGGCAGGAAGGCAAGGAGAATAATAAAAGGGAGGGAGGGAGAGAGATGGAGGGAGGGAGGAGAGAAAAAAGTGGAGGAATGAGAGCGAGGAAGAAGTGCGCCCTTATCAACAACAGCCACCGTGCCGACCCCGCGCCTGGAAATCGCCTTTGATAATAACTTTGCAAGGAGGCTTAGGAAGTTGTCAGCGTGACTGCTGTGTCAGGCACCACCACTGAAACACACAGTCACCACCTTTAAACACTATTTTTATTTTTTTCGGTAAACATTCATTTTCGGGATGGGACTTTTCATCGACTCAGTTCTTTTAACATTGTTAGTCTCAACCATCAGTGTAAACATCTGTGTTACACACGTGCGGTAAATTGAGTAACTGTTGCCGTATCTTAGAGTGGTTGTGTAAAGCTAACCTAGATCAAAACGTCATGGGTGTACAAACATCAGATATACTCGTACAGTTTCGTTATTTTTTTTCTCTCACTTTTAATTTGCTTTTTCTTTCGAAGTCATGCCTCGAGTCTCTCTACAATAAAGGGACTTTAGAAACTTGACCTGGCAAGACTTAGCTTTTACAGTGCTCAGATGGGGTTGCAGTTTAAGGATGAAAGTTAAATTAAAGCAAATAATATTGATCCCGCTCCTGATCTTTAACAAACTAAACTTTATCCAGCTCAGACATCTGTTATTACCGACTAATAAATCCTGTTTGAGTGGACTACCAGGGTCGCTTTAGGGAGGCTACACTCTTCTCAGGATTTACTCCAAATCTTACAGTGAGCCGACACAGCTTCTCTACGGCCTGACAAATCCTTACCAAATACCCATACAAAAATCCCCCTCTCTGTCTACCTGTTGGCTGACATCGCTTCCTGTGAGGATGAGCAAGAGAAAAGGACTTGCAGGATTTTTCGTTTCTGCTCAGTCACGGCACCAGAAATTGTGATTAAAAAAGAATCTTGAACCATATTTTCTTGTGCAAGAACAAACTGGTCCCATTTTCACGTCATTTTAATGCTTTTTAGTTTATATGAAAAGCAATTAATCTTACACTACTTTCATTTAGCAGTTCTTAACTACATATTTCCATGTTATTTTCCTAGTAATCTTCACTCCTTTACAGGGAATGTTCTTTTAACATTTGTCATAAACTCTCTGGTGCTGACAAGAATTAAATTACCCTTTCAGTGCGAGAGGCCTGTCTTACGTTGAGCTTTATGTGTCAAGGAAACCAAGAGGACGCTGAAAAATTGACATAATCGTAGTGAAAGGGAGTATTACTGCCATCTATAAGACGACGTCATTATGATTTGCATTCTAACTTGAGAAATTAATT
>JAGKTI010032274.1:0-11934 GCA_018397915.1 Birgus latro
CTCACGCTCATGTTCTCCCCGGTCAGCATCCACCACAGATATGATGTATTGTTTTAGCGTATTCTTGCTGCCTCTAGGCGATTTTATTCTCCTGAAATGGAGGGGTTAGATATAGCTTTCACTAATCACTTCAAACCTATGACACATTTCCATTATGAGCTCACTGCCTATTGACAAGTTTATTCAGTGAGGAGGGACTTGTCGACCCGTGACAGGTACAGCCTATGTGGCCTTCATGGACTTCTTTACCGCCAGAAACCTTCCCTTAAACAAATAAAATCCTCTGTAACTGGCAAGAGAAGGGGTTAATTATTTCACTAATAGCTTTCCTTCCCAAGCCGAATAAAATTGTACAGTGTAAGAACAGTTAAAATAAAAAAATACGTGCGGTGGTTGAATGGGTTAAGGATGCTCCATAACACCTCTTCCTTATCAGTTTATTTCTGCAAGGGGCGTATTAATCGTCTATTGTATGATGTCTGTGTAAACTTCTTCGACATACCTTGGTCATAAATACCACGCAGTAAGGTGTAGTAGGCATATTTAACCACCAGGGAAGAGGTGCCAGACATCTTTCTTAGCACGTGAGAATTGGGTATTTGATGTGGTGGTGAATGCGGAAGGAAGGAGAGTTTGGGGTGACTGTGTAGTGGTAGTCTGGTAAGATTGTCTGGTGTAGTGTGGCTGAGTGGTGTGGTATGATGTATTGTTGCGTGGTATGATGCACCACTCTATGCTATCGTGTGGCAGTATGGTGTGATAGTGTGATGGAATTGTGTGGTGACAGGGATGGTAACATGAGGTGGAAGTAGTAGTGGTAGTTGCTTTTGTTCCCCAGGCAGTCTGTCCGAACAGCCCCGAGTCCCTAAGGAAGGCCACGGCCGAGACCGGGCTTTCCCACAGAGCTCTCAAGGAGTGTATGTTGCATTGTTGGCGTAGGTGATTGTGTGCAGTGCTGTCTTCCGTAATGTGCTTAATAATATGGGATGCTGTGTTGCATCCTGGACAGGCATCAGCGATAGAGTCATCCAGCCTCTTCTGATAACTCAAGAGGGCTGGATGATGTCCACATCTCAGCCTAGCCAGGTGGACCCTGTCCTCACGAGGGAGATAGGATTCAGAAAGGTGGATATCAGGAAGCCGTGCATGCAGCTGTGTGTTGTCTTTAAGTGACTGAGCGGAGCGGCGAGCGATTTGAGCTTGGATATGCTTCTGGAAGCTGGTCTGCGGCAAGCGATTTGAGCATGGATATGCTTCTGGAAGCTGGTCTTCGGCGGGCGAGAGGGGAGAGAGGACAGTATTTGTGTGTGATATTGTGTGCTGGGTGTTGTTTTGATGTTCCATGGTATGTATGGATGTGCTGCCATGTAGTGCAGTGGATGGTGTGGGTTTGTGGAGGCTGCAGTGAGAATTTGGATGCCTCTCAGGTCTAGATGCTCCTTGACTTTGAGGATTTTGGTTTCTTATGCTTTCCCAGTAGTCCACTGCACACACCTTTGAATGCAAGCCAAGCAGTTAACTCAGTTTCATCCATCATTAATTCAAAATCCTTGTCAGTCATAAACTGACGAACCTGATGGCCGACAAATATGCCTTCTTTAATTTTAGCATCACTTACTTTGGGAAATTTCTCCTTGAGTTACTGGAAACATTGCTTATGATGCTGCAGAGCTTTGACAAACTGTTTCATTAAGCTCCGTGTTATATGGAGAGGTGGCAAAATGATCTTCTCCTTCAAACTAGTGGTTCATGAATAACATTGTGGGATCCGGGTATCAGTGAATCTCGAGGTGGCCACGCTGGGCGTACATAAAGTTCTGATCTTGCTTGGCTGTCCAACTTGCACAGAAAGCACATAAATTTTGTATAGCCAGTTTGTAACCCATTAACAATGGCCACAACTTTCAAATCTGCACAAGTAATCCATTCATGCTCACTGTAATTTATGCAATGTAGAATGAAAGAAAGATTTTCATATGTCTCTCTTAAAATGACTGAGTGAGCAATTGGACCGGATGGCATGGTGTTTCCAATGTTCAGGTAAAAAAGCTTTAATGCTGTAAAGGGATTCATCACTAAACAACCTCCAGTGGCCTGGTTCATAGCTCAATTCAAGAGCATCAAATAGTCCTCTGATATCACTGCAAAAACAAAGGTTGTTTTCCACTGAGTAGTTTTGCTGCAGATCTGACGAGAGCTTCCTGAATGTTGTAATCCGTGCAGCTTTATCCAGCAAATTCCATTCTTGCAGACGGGAGGCTAGGAGTTCGCTCTCTTGTTTAGTAAGGGTTAGATCACGGACCAAATCACTGAGTTCAGGCTGGGTGATGAGATGCGGTTTCTTGTCAGATTCAGGTCGTGGCTCATAAGTGGAATCATGTGATCCTGGTTCGTCCGAGCTGTCCGTGACATCGCTTGACATTTCAGATGGTGGCTGAGGAACAGGTATATCACTCGAATGTCTGACAGGGCGAATAGCAGACTGAAAACCTGGGTAGACAATAGCTTTTTTGCCCTTCCGGTTGTGACCTGTAGTGAGAAAAGGAAAACATCATATAGCACTTATTTTGTATTTAGAAAAAAAAATGAAATGTGAGAAAATTCTAAATGACAAGGAAAATTGAGGGAAGAATACTTACCTGCGATATCTGTTAAACTGAAGTAGCAGTCAATTGAATGGTCCTTCGGCTCTCGCCAGACCATTGGCACACCAAATGTGAGACCAGGACCGGTGCCTTTGACCCATGCCGAAAGTGAACTTGTGCACCTGACACAGGAAATATGAGCTGCCCATCGTTTGTCTTGATCACCAATTTTACATCCGAAGTACAGCTCATATAGTTTCTTCACTTGTGGAGTCAAGCGTCTTTTATATAGTTTCGGTGTCAGGGACCCGCAAATATAACAAAAGCTGTTGGAGAATTCTTCCATTCTCTAGGCATTATTGCTTAAGTAATATCAATGTCACCTGTAAAAAGAAATAAAATTTAGATGATCTAAATCAGATTAGAATTTTTCACACAAAACAGTAATGACGCACCTGAGACAGGAAACATTCGTGCCTTAGCACACAATGTACCTTGGTGTAAATAGTGCTTCATATACGTGGATCATTTACAAGAAACTGGTGTGTCACAAACAAAACTGGGTGTTGTTTTTGTGATCTACGTATAAAACTGCCTTAGGAAAGGCCACTCTTGCTTTCGCTTTTTTTGTTTGTTTGTTTGTGATGTGTTGTTTAAATGACACTGATGCATGTTACACCAAGGATTTGTGTGTGTGTGTGTGTGTGTGTGTGTGTGTGTGTGTGTGTGTGTGTGTGTGTGTTAGGGGATTGCTGTTTATTTGGAGGTGTGGAATATGACTGTGTTCTGCTGTCCAGTTTGTGAAAAGGGTCACTGTAGATTTGAGTGAGGCTATTTTGAGCCAGTTTATGGTGAACCATTCGTGTAGTGTGGTGAGGTAAGGTTGGAGGATGTGTGCAGCTGTGTTTGCATTTTGGTGTGTACATGTAAGTGTTATGTCGTCCGTATAGGAAGCTATGTGTATTTGTGGCGTTTGGGGTGTGGGTATGTCGTGCATGTATAGCTTAAAGAGAGTAGGGGACAAAACAGATCCTCGGGGGACGCCACTTGTGAAGTTTCTGATGTTTGAAGACTGACCGGCAAGTGTTACATGTGCACATTTGCCTGCTAAATAGTTTGCAAGCCATCTTTTTGTGTTATTGTGCATGTTTGTTGAATATTTTGCTTGTGAGGTTGTGGCAGGGGATGGCATCAAAAGCTTTACTGATGTCTAGTGAGACTAGAAGTGTTCTGTGTGGTGGCCTAGCTGAATTCATTACATCAAAAACTCTCTGTGTAAGGTCTGTAAGAAGAGAGTTTGTGGACTGTAGTGGCCTAAAACCATGTTGTGATGGGGCTATGGGAGTGTGAGGTGTAACTAGTTGTAGTATCAGTCGTTCAGTGACTTTGGAGGAGGTGCAGAGGAGTGTGATGGGGCGGTGTGAGGAAGGTAACGTTGGATCTTTGTTGGGTTTGGGGATAGTGATGATGGTGCCACTCTTCCAGATGTTGGGTATTATGTTGTGTGAGTAGCTGTAGTTTGATATATTGGTGAGTGCTTGTATGCCTTGTGGTGCAAGGTGTATGTTGCTTATGTTGTCTGGTCCACATGCAGATAAATGCTTAAAGTTGCTAATGATGTGCTTCCTCTGGTTGTAAGTGAAAGGTGCGAAGTTTGGGTCTGTGGGGAACTGTCTCTTGCGTCGGATGAGACGTCGGTCGTCGCGATGGGGGTTTAGATGGCTGACATGTAAAAAGTGATTGATGAGAGTGTGTTGCTTGTTGTTTGTTTGAAGGTATGGTGTCTGTTGTTGTGATGGCAGCGTGTGATTGTGTAGTGTTGCTGTTGGAGACTGTGATGCTCTTAGTGTTTTGTAGAGTTTGCTGGTGTTTGTTATCTGATCAAGTGTTTGGAGAAAAATTATTCTAGTTTATTGTTTGCTGTTCTGATATTTTATAGTTTATTTGAGTGTTGAGCTCTTGTATTTGTTGTACGGTGTCTTGTGTATGGGGTGTTGGGGAGTGTCGCAGTGTGTCCCGTTGACTGATGAGGCCTTGAATTTCTGGTGTGAAGCTGGGGTTGTGTCTCTTTCTGTTGCTAGGGATGTGTCTTTTGGCTGCATATTGAATAATTGTATTGAAAGTGTGCACAGCGGTGATGATGTTTGTGATGGATGTACTGTTTAATGTTTCAAAGTGTTGTTCTGTTTCAGTTGTGAAGGCCTCCCAGTTGGTTTTCTTATAATTAGTGTGTCTGTGGCCAGCTGGGGTGAGTCTGGTATTGGTAGTGATGATGGCTGGGGGAGGCCGAGGATGAGATGGAGGGATGGAGTGGAGAGGTATATGAGAGAGGGGGGTGTGAGTTGGGAGAGTGGTAGCGAAATGGAAGGGGACAGAGTGACATGGAGGCGATTTGTTTGTGGCCACCCCGTGCGGGATTGAGGCGTCTGGCAATAGATAGATAGATAGATGACTGGGGTGGGGGGGGGGTCAGAGCCAAGGGTTTCGACCACTCTCCAGGATGCTGTAAGGGTGAGGTTTGGGGAGCAAAAGGTGATGTTTGGGAATGATGGAAGGAAGAGGGCTTGGTGTGGGATATAGGTATGTTGATGGAGATTATTGAATATGAAAAGATTATCTGTTTAGGACTGTAGTACCAGCCCTCTGTCTGTGTCAGGGTTGTTGACGTGCAAGGCCGACGCCTTAGCATTGAAATCACCACCCAGGATAATGTTGGGTATGTTAGTGATGTGGTGTATTTGTGGAGAGTAATTATGTGGTGATGTGGGGGACGACTGGAGGGGAATGTATGTACTGGCGATTGTTATGAGTGATTTGTTACCAATGCGTATTTTGATTGATTGTATTTCTGTTGTGATATCATGTGAGGAGCAAAGTGACTTTGTGTGTGCACTAGTATCTGAAAAGTTGATGGATTTGTGTACCAGGGTGATGAGTCGACCGCCACCGCCGTTGGCCCGGTCATGTCTAATGGTGGTGAAATTATGAAATGTAGGGTTTTTTCTTGTTCGTATTTTTAGTTAGTTGTTTTCCGGGAGGGGCATCACCTCTAACGTATGGAAGTCAAGGTTGGACCTTGTTGGAGGGACAAAATTTAAAAGTGAGAGCAGTGGAAACGAGTTATTTGAGAGGAGCATGTGAAGTCACACGGAGAGATAGACTGACAAATGAGGAAGTGAAGGAGCGTTGTGGTGTGGATGTGGATGTGATAGGAAGCGTTGGGAGAAACACATTGAGGTGGTTTGGCCATGTGGAGAGGATGCAGAGTGAGAGACTGACGAGGAGAGTGTACGTGAATGAGGTGGAGGGGGGGAGCGGGAGGGGGAGGCTGATGTGGAGGGATGGAGTGGAGAGGTATATGAGAGAGGAGGGTGTTAACTGGGAGCATGGCAATGAAATGGTGGGGGACAGGGCGACATGGGGGCGATTTGTTTACAGCACCCCATACGGGATTAAGGCGTCTGACGATAGATAGATAGATAGGTGTTTTTTGTGTTCTGCTTAGTTTTGTTTCTTGTAAGATTGCAATGTGTATGTTTTGTTGTTTGATGAATTGTGTGAGTTCTCTTTTTTTGGTGTTTACGCCATCTATGTTTATTTGAAGAATGTCAGTGTTGTGTGTACGATGTGTTTTGGGTGCTACAGCATGGGGGGTAGGCGAGGGTGTGGGTACAGGGGAAGGGATGGGAGAAGGTGGTGATGGAGGTAAGGGATGGGGTGAATTAGATTGGAATGGAATGGGGGGGGTGGAGGATTGGATGGTGTGGGGAGAATCCGTGGGTTAGGCTGAGTGTGGAGGAAGTAGGAGTGGGGTTGGTGGGGGGGTTAGTGGGTGGGGGGAGGGAGCATAAGGAGCCGGTCCAGGTGTTTGTGTAATATTTTCTGGATGCAAGTGTTGTGCATGTGTAATGGGTCCAGTTCTTGTGGAATTGCACTGAACTAAACCCTTTGTCTGTCGGCTCAATGTGATAAGTTTTGAGCATGTTGGACGTGTGTATTTGTTGGTGGGTCTTGGATTGCTGTCAATGTCTCCGGCTAGAAGAAGTCTTCGAGAAATGACCACCGGGGAGTAATTTCTCGGTGTAGAAAACGGTGTTATTGTGTGTGTTGTGTTGAGTGATGTGGTACTTGCCCGGGCGACCAAAGCCGCTCCCGGGGGAGTTTGCGGTAGTTTGGCCCCATGCTGTCCTCCTCTTCTGCATCGAGAGCCTCTGGGGGGTAGACCCTCGGCGAGATGCCACCGCTCCAGGTAGTAATGTGGGGTGGTGTTGAGTTCGTGTGGTGGAATGGGGTGTGAAAGGGTACTGTGTTAATGGCGGATGGGGTCTGAAGGTATGGTGAAAGTGTGATAGTGTGTGTGTGTGTGTGTGTGTGTGTGTGTGTGTGTGTGTGTGTGTGTGTGTTTGTTTTCTTTTTACTTTAATAGAGAGAGAGAGAAAGAGAGTGAGAAGTAAAGATTGAAAAACTTTTAAAAAGGTGTCCTTTCCAGGAAAAAATGAACAAAAGAGAGCCATAGTAAAAAATCCAATCATTTCCCGACACCTGGATAGTCGGTGTTAAATCCTTCCATGGCAGCGAATGACAGGGCTTTCCTATGATGGGAAACGGGGAACAACTGACCCCTTCAAACCCCACTTTCAGCTTTATGAAATGGTAGAATACATTACACCCATAGTTAATAAGTAGGTTTGTATGGGCATCTTCCTGGCAAGCAGGAAGATAAAATACTCAGATAATTGTAAAGGCACTGGCATAGTATAAAACTGATGTTGTTGTTGTTTATTTTATGTGTCCGACTCTGGGCATAGGTTTCACAGCGTGCTTCCAAGGCTCAGTAGTCCTGCTGCATACCCAACACCTCCACATGTCACCACTTCGGCGCTAACACCCTCCGTCCATATTGAATACATGCTAGGACTGTCTCATGCAGGACTGGTGTATTGGTTTGACCAGCTCTTGTTTACAACCAAGCCAGCCGCACACTCAAGGTCACAGACTTCCTCAAGTCGGTATCCTCCTTGTCAATAACATGAAAACAAGACTCAACTGGTAATGATATTTGAGTTTTCGGAGTCATATCCACTGCCTATTGGTTTCTGGGTTCTCCAAACAAAGTTCTGACAAGTTTAAAATAAATGCTCTCGCTCTCCCTTCTAACAAGCTACTGGACAGCCCACAGATGCTTTGTAAGCAGTTGTCTGCTTCTGTATTATAAGCATCAACATAGCCAGAGTAGCAGCATCCTTGCTGGCATTATCTTTATTGCTGTACTCATGCATGTATCAGAAAGAATTAATAGGAAAGGAGACGATTATTTGCCTCACTTGCATGGCAACATTCACCTTTTTTTTTCTTGCTTTGTGAAAGAACGGCTCGTATGATCACCTTGGAAAATGTTACCGTTCTTGCTATTGCCCCAGCTGACCGCGGCTTCAATGAAAATTTTATGTAATGTAAAATTGATATTTTACACGTTTCACTTGAATTTGCACCACTACAACTTATTCCCTAAAGCTGTTTGTTGTGCTTGGCTCATTAATACACAGGGAGCGCATAATTCTAGTGGTTATAAAATTATTGCAGAGCATCTCACGTCTTTAGCACCTTCAGTTTGCTTAATAAGGTATGTTAAATGATCATCAGCTCCAAGAAATCGCTCTTGGAAAGTAATGAACAGTATTTTCTTATTCTAAGTGATATATTTGATTAGTTTATCAGAGTAGAAGTGATTTTTGACATAGTCTGTTTTCGTCCAAAATCATTATCGGCCGAGGAGAATCTCCTCATTTAAAATCCCTGACTTGTTGGGGTTCAAAATTTGTACCAGACGTGGTTGTTATCTTTGAAATATCAAGTGTGGTGGCAAAGGTTTCACCAAAATCCTGGAAAAGGATAAAAAAAATCTAAAAGGAGTATCAGATCACCACTGGAGCTTCCATGGTCAGAAGGGTTACGAGATGAAACGTGCTTCAAAATATTCTGCTGAAGATAGACTCAGAACTTTGGAAATGCAAGAAATTTACGTCGCTGGGAGGTAGATGGTCTTTTTTGGGGGGAAGGGGAGGGGAGAGGATGAGGGGGAGGCCGAATGAAATGAGAGCAAACTTGTGCTTAAAAGGGAAAGAGAAAGCTATTGAATGTAGGTGAAAGAGTTTGTTTAGGCATGGTGTCAGCACAGAAGCATTTTTTTTTCTTTTTTTAGAATTACGTGAGTTACTGTATGTCTTAAGAATACTGAGGACAGGGGGAAGAAAGTACATTTTTAATATTTTAGTTACGGGTATGAGGAACTCAGAAGGGGGAAGAGATGAAGGAGCAGTACTGGAATCATTCAGAATAGAATCAAAAACAAAGATCTGAGTAAAGACTTTGGCTTCATAAGGCCAAGAAAACACTGAAACATCACACTGGATAAACGGAGGGAAAGAGGAAGAAGTAACGTTGCTGGAGAGTTTTTAGCAAGACGACAGAAGAAGAAGAAGAAGGAGTCTGAAGTGGAAAATTCACTGCATCTGTAATGGATGATTTTTTTTTTTTTCGTACGACGAAGAACAACAGATTTAACACAGTTCTGGAAAGAAATACAAGGTACCATGTCGACATGGAGTTAGTACACTTGAATTTCCGCGTTATACACTCGCCTGTCAGCTTGATCCTCTGTGAGACAAAAACTACTAACGTTTTTGCCTCACATTCAGTGACTCATAGTTGTGGGTGAATGTTTAACCCGGAACTTACTGAAAATCACCTCTTTGTGGATAGACAGAATAAGCATGATTAAACGTGTGTGTGTGTGAGTGTTTGTCAGAGGGTAAGACTAAAGATGGCGTTACGCTGAAAAATAGTTAACACGCTAGCTGTTTTTGCTAGATGTTGGCCACAATGAGCGACAACGGGATTTAATTTTCACCGAGAAATGGAAATAGTTTACGGCCGAGGCTCATTGCTGAGATGTGTATTCAAATGAGCCTAATATTGCAGCAGAGCACAAACCAATTATAATGAAATGTACTGTTTATAATAAAATTGAAAATCTAGTGCATATTATTCGCTTCAAATTTTTGTCGTCAGAAAATTACTGTTCACCCTCGGATGACCATTAATGTCAGTTTGGTGTTTTTTGGCGCTAGATGGTGTGCTTTTCTCACAAATTTTGCACTAAAAATCTTAAATTTTACTCTATATCTAGCTTTTTTTGAAATCCAGTTTAGTGAGAAAGTTTGAACTGCCGACACCTATAGCACAGCGCGTTTTAAAGTTCATTTCAACGCTTTTCAAGATTTCTGTATGGCATCATTGCCGATGACAGGCCACGGACAGCATTTGTAAAAATAAACAACTGTGGGATGTTCATTATATTCTCCTCAAAGTACATTCATTACTGTACTTTCTCTGCTTCTGCACCTGCTCCACGTGCTTCAACAGTTCCATAAGTACAAGACAGTCGGAGCTTCCTTCGCTTAAGGATCCACGATAAACTCCGTCTGTCTTGTTTTTGTTGCTGGACAGCGTAACAACAAAACACCTGTGTGACGAGAGTTCGAAATTGCTAGCCACTTCGGCAATGCAAAAACAGCTAATCGGCTAGTACGTTAACCAAAAATGGCCAGTGCAACGCTTAAGATTCTTCCTGCATACCCAGAAGGATAGCCTCTGTAATGCGGATAGCACACTCAGAAGGTTCTTGGCCATAGAAGCAATACCCAGTTTAGGAAAAGTCCAATAAGCATCGTTCGAGGGCTTCCCAGTCAGCAGTACTTGCGCCACTGATTCCACTTTTTCATGAGCGTCCACATGTCTTTCTGAAGTAACGGGTGTGGTCGGGAGGTGTGGTGATGGTGATAGTTAAGATGCTGTTCCAGTGGTGGAAAAGATCTTTACATGAAATTTTGCTGCTTCCAACATTCTTGTATGAGTGATATTTACACTTCGAAGGATGAAGAAGAAACCAGGTTATAGGCTGTGGGGATGAGTTTCTTCAACATAAGTAAAGGTATTAGTAAGATGAAGAGGGTAAGTATAAATGTGGCACTGCTTAATGAATAAAGAGAAATTCTTTGAGACGGTAGGGAGATGTCTAAAGAATTCATTAAGTGACAGAGTATGTATATGAAAGTGAGATTGAGGGTACTGTTGGGAAAGGAAGACCAACGTACAGCAGAGTGAAAGACAATTGGGAAGCAGTATGCTGGAATGAAAGAGAGAGAGAGAGAGAGAGAGAGAGAGAGAGAGAGAGAGAGAGAGAGAGAGAGAGAGAAAAGAGGGGAGAGAGAGAGAGAGAGAGAGAGAGAGAGAGAGAGAGAGAGAGAGAGAGAGAGAAGGAATAGGAGCGTGGGTAACTGAGACAGCAAAAGAAACATAAACCTATAAAGATAGAGCATCCAGGAGGCTAACCCTACCGGAGGTTACCGGGAGGCACTGAAAATGATCTGAGTAGCATCGTAAAGCCTACAGGCCCCAGGTACAGCAAGTATCTTACTCAGGTGATGTTACTGTGACATACACCCATAACAGCAGACTCAGGTGACATGACTGTAAGCATACATGAACATGATGATCACAGGGAAATCTTACAAGTAAGAGACTAATAACAGCACCTAACTAATTAATCATTAAATTGAAAAACAAACTCAGCAAACATTACCAAATAACACCTTATATATCAATAATCAATACTCTACTCTCAAACACAAGGAAATATTAAAACAGTATTACTCTGCAGTAGCCTACATCTTTATGTTACCTAACTCTGCTATAGTCCTCCTTCTTTAAGCATTTCAGGCATAACTTACTGACTTAATACATTTGTGAAACATGTTTTAGAACCTAGCCTTACTATTTTACTGTATTCCTTTTACACCACTGATGATGACATTTTAAATGTCGAAACGTCTGAAATAAAGATGCTGTTCGTATCTGCGCTCGTTGTCCTCTTCCTGCTCAAGTTGAGGTTTTCTACGACCACCCCACTACCTGATGTTATACGACGCATAACTGGACACCCCGTGTTGCAGGGGTTCCGAAGATTCGACAAATCTTATACCAAGCTACTTAAGAAACAGCTCGACCTTGATCTCCTTCTGAGTTCCAAAACCTATGAGGCCTTGTCCCAAATTTTTAGTTTTAAACTATATTAGAAAACCTCATGCAATTCAAATTTGTGTGTCATGGCAGAGGAAACTTCTCTATATAGAGATTAACACAAAGAAATTTGAACACATGAAGTTCGTATGAGATCCATGATAACCTTAGGTCCTCGCCCTCTAAGCTTGATTTTTACTGTTTTTTTTTTTTTTTTTTTGTGTGTGCCACAAGAGTGATGTACTAGGCAGAAATGTTAGCAATTGAT
>JAGKTI010032275.1:0-11934 GCA_018397915.1 Birgus latro
AGTTGGGGAGTGAAAGATAAAAATGGTAGATTACTAGCAGAGAAGGGAGAAAAAGTGAACAGATGGAGAGAAAACTTTAATGAGTTGGTGAACATAGAGAATGAAAGTACACCCAACCCTTGGCTATCACGCCTAACTGGTGCCTCCATGGCTGCGCTATAGCTGAAAACGCAACAGCCAAACTGAAGAACTTATGGTAATAATTGTAAATGGTGCCATGACCTCAATATTTACCCCTAAGATACCCTTTGTGTACTACACAATAATATACAATAGTCTAAAAATGAGCTTGCAAATTAGNGCTGCGCTATAGCTGAAAACGCAACAGCCAAACTGAAGAACTTATGGTAATAATTCTAAATGGTGCCATGACCTCAATATTTACCCCTAAGATACCCTTTGTGTACTACACAATAATATACAATAGTCTAAAAATGAGCTTGCAAATTAGAAATACAGTAATCCCTCCATTATTCGGACGTCCAATACTCGGACATACTCACTATTCGGATATTGTGGGCTGCCCAACTCCCAAAATGCCAAAAAATTTGAAAAAAAATTGAAAAAATGTTGATTTTTTGGGACCGCGTCAGTTTGAATTTCCCGCCCGCGCCGATCGGCTATGTTTACGCTCATGGCGCCTGTCTGTCGGTCGCCATCACCCACTCAGCTACTGCCTCGTGAACACCTCCGACAATGGCAGCCGAAGTGATTGCTTTTGTGGTGATACCCTACCTCCTACAGTGCTTGATACTGCTCTTCACCTTCTTCATCATGTGTGTGATGATGGAATTTACTGTTATGTACAGTGCAGTGAAGTGATGTGATTCCAGTTATAAAAAAAAAAAAACGTTGTGGAAAGTGTTGGTGATAAGTGCTGGTGATTCTCAATTGGAAAGGTGTGTCAGGTGCAAGGTCTTCCTGTCAGAGTCTGAGATGATAGAGTGGGTTATTACATCAGGATGGCAGCTTCTTGCTCGTAAGTACCCTAACTTCATGCCTAACCTGTTTTCATCATGCTTTAAATGTGTTAAAAAATTACCAAAAATGTTAATCATAATTTCCTGCTTGCAATTTAATTTTTTCATGCATGGTTCTTAAGTGCACTAGCTAGGAAAAAGGTGGAAGCCAGTGAATTTCATATTCGGTCATAACCTAATCTAACCTAACCTAACCTATCCTAACCTAACCTATGCTTACCATAAAGATTTTCATGCCTAACCTGTTTTCATCATGCTGTAAATGTGCTAAAAAATTACCAAAAATGTTAATCATAATTTCCTGCTTGCAATTTAATTTTTCCATGCATGGTTCTTAAGTAAAAGAGTTAGAAAAAAGGTGGAAGCAGTTAATTTCATGTCCAGTCCTAACCTAGCCTAACCTATGGTTACCATAAAGATTTTCATGCCTAACCTGTTTTCATCATGCTGTTAATGTGTTAAGAAATTACCCTAAATGTTAATCATAATTTCCTGCTTGCAATTTAATTTTCCCATGCATGGTTCTTTAAGTAAAAACAGCTAGAAAAAAGGTGGAAGCAGTGAATTTCGTGTCCGGTCCTAACCTAACCTAACCTATGGTTACCATAAAGATTTTCATGCCTAACCTCTTTTCATCATGCTGTTAATGTGTTAAAAAAATTTCCAAAAATGTTAATCATAATTTCCTGCTTGCAGTTTAATTTTCCCATGCATGGTTCTTAAGTAAAACAGCTAGAAAAAAGGTGGAAGCAGTTAATTTTATGTCCGGTCCTAACCTAACCTAACCTATGGTTACCATAAAGATTTTCATGTCTAACCTGTTTTCATCATGCTGTTAATGTGTTAAAAAATTACCCTAAATGTTAATCATAATTTCCTGCTTGCAATTTAATTTTCCCATGCATGGTTCTTAAGTAAAACAGCTAGAAAAAAAGGTGGAAGCAGTTAATTTCATGTTCGGTCCTAACCTAACCTAACCTAACATTGTGTTAATCATAATTTCCTGCTTTTAATTTAATTCTTTCATGCATGGTTCTTAGGTGCACCAGCTAGGAAAAAGGTGGAAGCAGTGAATTTCATGTCCGGTCATAACCTATCCTATCCTAACCTAACCTAACCTAACCTAACCTAACCTAACCTAACCTAACCTAACCTAACCTAATCTAACCTAACCATTTTTCTGGTAGCAATTTACATCATTTACTGTATTTGATGCTTTGTATCCAATAATTTAGTGCATAAAATGTGAGAAAAGATGATTTCCATGTCTGATACTTACTTATACTATGCTGGCAAGTTCTGAGCACCTATGACTCACTCACCACTAAATCATCATTTTTTGGTTAAAATTCAATAAATTCATGCTATATGTGCATTATTTATGTGAAAAGGGACCTAAATAAGTGCTATACATGTCCAGTAGGGAGGTAGGAAGTTAGTTTTCTGATTTAGGTTAGGTTAGGTTAGGGTCATGAAAAACCAGTGCTGGAGCTTCATGACCAATATCCGGACAAAACCAATATCCGGACATGCCTTTGGGTCTAGTATGCCGGATAATGGAGGGATTACTACTGGATCTATCTATCTATCCATCTATTGCAGACGCCATAATCCCTTGCTTTACAGGGAGGGTTAATAAAAAACAGAACCTAATATCCCCTTTGATGGCCGTCTAGCATCGCACATATTTCACCAGGAATAAGTTTCGGTGTCCATTTAAAAGAAAATGCAGTGTGAAACTATTTTTGAAAACCATTAGTCATCAACAATAAAGGAAAAAAGTAAAAGCTATAAAGAAGTTGTCTGCAAGGACTGTTGGTTTCAGGACAATTCGCCGTCAAGTCAAATTCCCTGTCACAACAGTAACAATTCGCCATCATTGATGAAGACCACTATGGGTGATCTACCTATCTATCTGTCTATTGCCAGACGCCATAATCCCATAAGGCGTGGACATCTGACTTTGAGTTATTTGTTTTATGGGGAGGGTTAATAAAAAAAAGAACTTAATATCCCTCCTGATGGCCGTCTAGCATCACACATATTTTGCCAGGAATAAGTTTCGGTACCTATTTAAAAAAAAAAAATGCAGTGTGAAACTATTTCTGAAAACCATTAGTCATCAACAATAAAGGAAAAAAATAAAAGCTATAAAGAAGTCGTCAGCAAGGACTGATGGTTTCAGGACAATTAGCCATCAAGTCAAACTCACCTTCACAACAATAACATCACAATTCAGCATCATCAGTGAAGACCATTATGGGTGATCTATCTATCTATTGCCAGATGCCATAATCCCGAAAGGGGTAGCCATTTGACTCTGAGTTATTTGGCCATTGTAATATCACAGAAAAGGTTATTGTTCTCGCTGTCACTGTTCACGTCTGAGGACGAGCACTTGAATGGCTTGGCGGGCGGTGTGGGAGACTTAGTCGGGTGGGCAGTCATTGCTCGGCTGGCGCTGACATTGTGACCAATCACCAAGTGAATCTTTTGTTGGCTGGGCAGAGCACAGGAGCCCGGCCATTTTGAAATTTTTTCCTACTTCTGGTGCGTGATAACAGGCATTTAGTGCATGATAAGGGTATTTGGGTGGTTTTTTTTTTTTTGTTAAGTTCTCTGATGTAACATTTGACTTTATTTACATCCAGTGGATGAAATGTTGAAAGCAAATGACCCCCTGTGCACCATGATTGGAAGTCAACTGAGTACACTCCACTAGAAGAACTGTTGTCTAAATCATTCTTATGCGAGATATCTTAGTCGTCAAAAATGAAGCAAAATCAGAAGCAAACTGGGCATTAGATACAGAAGTTGGTTTAACAATTACATTCCCCCAACCAACCAAATTGTTCACAACTGCAGACAGTTTGTTTTAATCACCACCATATGAATCAACTTTATTTTGATTGCACACAATCACCTACGCCAACAACACAACATACACTCCTTGAGAGCTCTATGGGAAAGCCCGATCTCGGCCATGGCCTTCCCTAGGGACTAGGGGCTGTTCAGCCAGACTGCCTAGGGAACAACTACTACTACTTTATTTTGATAATACCTTGCCTTTTGAGCTTTTACAGTGTGAACAGCTGCTCTTCTCGCAAAAACATAACACAAACTATTTAATTCGGTCCGCTGCAAGCGGCACTCACGTTCTGCCTTTCTATATTATCCACGCAAAGAATTAATGGATGGACCATACCATAGAGAATTATCACGTACAATGATTGTTTTTATAACCACAGAACAATAATGGTCAAACACTGGCCTAAGCTCAGTGTTATATATATCAACCAAATCATCAGAAGATAGATCTGAAGAATTAATGTGGTTTAAATGCTGATCAATTTCAAGACACATCAAATGGCGATCAATATTCATGTAAGTTCTGAACCTGATGACCTTTTTATAGGAAGGGGATTTTGGTATATCAAAACTAAAAGTGATTAGAGCATGGTCGGAGATGAGGGGGTCAACTGAGTCAACTTCCACATCAGATACACGCCTGCAACCAACAGGGGACAAGATCAAGTCAGGGACATGTCCCGAGACATGAGTTGGATCACTCACACGATTGAAAAAATTATTCTGGGTGAACAACTCAAGAAGTTCTGAAGAAAAAGGTTTTGACTGGGGACTGTCAACCCAATAACTGAAATCACTGCAAACAAGCAGTCCTCCAGATTTATGAGAAAACACTTCAAGAAACTACCCAAACTCCTTCATAAAACCTCTATCTGTGCCCAGTTGACCTGGTTGATAGACAATTGCAATTCTAATGATATTCTGATGGAAATTTATTAATACTTCCATAAATTCAAATAAAGACGGGGTCACGTCTGAGTCTATGAGACAAACATTTGCATGTGTTGCCGAATTGATGAGTGCTACATCTCCTCCCTGATGGTCAACAGCTGGCCTGGGAATATGTATAACAGAATGTGCCTTAGGTAAAGCACTATGAATAATATTAATATCAGACTCATACAACCAGGTTTCAGTCAAGCACAAAATGCCAAGCTTATGCTGATTTAAAGTTTCATTAATACAGTAGGCACGGAAAGTGCTGACGCCATCTTAAAAAAAGAAAACATTCTTGTGGTTTTTTTTTTTTTTTTTTTTTTATGCATGGAAGAAGGAACCAAAGGCCATGGGCCTGCATAACTGTTCCTTCCAAGAAAAAGCAAAAACAGTACAAAAGAAAGCCAAATTCAAGGAGAAACAAATAAATTAACACTCACCATTGAATTTAGTATTTACTGGCATTCCCCTTCACCTTTATTATCTTCTTAAGGCGTCTGGGGAGACTGATGGCGTAGTTTTGCAGAACAGACGGACTAAAACTGCTCCATAGCTGCAGCCTCAAGTTTAGGCAAAGATGATGTGTCCATACTACGCAGCTGCCGCAACATGTGTGCCCATAAATTTTCAATGGGATTGATATCTGGGCTGTTTCGGGCCAATCTCGAATAAAGGGAACCTCACAGTCTGTTAGCCACTGTTTCACTGACTTTGCAACATGTGCAGGGGCAGAATCTTGCATAAATACTCTTGCCTTGGTTTTATCAAAAGAGTCACTTAAAACATCACATAAGAGCTCCAAATAATTGTTCTGGTTCACTTTTTCATTTGCAGGTAGAATTACCAACCTACCAACACCATAATATGTAAAGCAGCCCCAAGCCATGAGTGAGGCTGGGTATTTAACAAACTTGGAAGTGTACTTAGGATCCAGGGGGTCACTGCCTGGTTTGCAGTACACTCGTGATGAAGGGGTACCAGTGACAGTAAATGTTGACTCATCACTCCAAAGCACAGTTTTCCATTGCTCCTCACTCCAGGCAAGATATTTCTTACAAAAATTTACTCTCTTTTTCTTCTGAAGTGCAGTTAGCAGTGGTTTTTTACGAGCACAAAAACTCCTGTAGCCCAGATCGTCATGCAACAGCTGCTGCACACTTCTGACAGACACATCTGCCAGCAACTGTGGGTTCTTTTCTTTTAAATCCCGTGCTGTTAGCCTTGGATCCTTGCTAACTTGCCTTGAGATCAGCTGACGGGTCCTGAAGGTTGTCTTACGAGGTCTCCCAGGCTTGGGAAGTGGAGTGGGAGGAATGGCCTCCCCACTGTCCTTGAACCGCTTCACCAGTCTCTGCACTGTCCTCAGTCTAACACCATCTGATTTGCAATAAATGGGAGTTTGTGGCCAGCTTTGTATAAAGTAATCACTTCCACACGTTTGTCCTTGCTTGTGGTTACTTTAGGCATGATGAGAATGTGGTAGGTAACCAAATAACTGTTATTTGAGTCAAAACATGCCCTCGTGGTGCATCACACACAGAGACAATCCTCCTCCTGTGGCTGCCCAAACATTACTGAGCCT
The DNA here is from genome assembly GCA_018397915.1 of Birgus latro. Lineage (NCBI taxonomy): Eukaryota > Metazoa > Arthropoda > Malacostraca > Decapoda > Coenobitidae > Birgus > Birgus latro. The sequence goes on from JAGKTI010032275.1 coordinate 6,367, forward strand.
GCTCCTGCGGTGCCAAACCTATCAAGCAGGGTTGCCAGCTCCCGTTGAAAAAGCGTCAGCTCATTTCGCATCACAGGGGAGGGTAGTATTGACCCTACTTCACTTAACGCGAAGAAGAAGAATGACGTCGGCAAAAAAATGTCAATACTTTCCGCGCCTACTGTATAGTCTATCTTATTACGGATGGAACGAATATTTAAAAGACACATCCTTAACTGGTTCAACAGGGACGACGTCAGTTTTTTGAATGGTCGAAATTGGTGTTTTCAATCACTCTATTCCTACGAGACATAATAATCGGACAGTCTCTACTAGATGCAAAATGGGCAACCGACTGTGGATTAGTGTTAACATCTTGATGTCTTGAGAAAGAGCAGGTGATGCATTTGGGAGAATTTCTGTTGCTACAATCCTTAGATTTATGGGCTCCAGCACAAAAAACACATTTAGGTCACCTCTGGCAACATCTTCAAGGAAGCAGTTTTAGTGTCATTCCTTGTTTTTGTGAAGAGAAGGTTGAGGGTACAACCTCAATCAACGACTATTTTACTGTTTTTATTCAGAATGCCTGGGATGATGTCAGAGTTGCCCAAGGAAGAGGAAAGGCCTATCATGGTAATTTTTGGCAGCACTTTTTTTGGCTCTGATACACATCACGGCCAAAATGCTCATTCAGTACTTCGGCTGCTTCACCTTTGGCCTCAGCAGATGGAAACTTCAGTACTAGGCTATGGCACACCTAATGTCTGACTTGGCTCATATTTCTGACTGGTTTAAAAATAATCTTGTTGTTTATAATGCATCAAAGACTTAGTTCTTACACCTATCAAACTGACAAAACCTTCCACAGGAGGACCCACTGATGTTTAATAATGTCCAGCTCATTCCTGCATCATCCTTGAACATGCTTGGGGTTTCATTCACTTGGAATTTATCTTGGAAAGAACATATTACAACTCTTGTGAAATCTGCTTCCAAGAGATTATGTGTGCTAAGCCGACTCTGAACCTTCTTTACCCCTGCACAGTTGTTGACTTTATACATGGGTTTTATTTGCCCGTCTAGAGTACAACTCTCATGAGTGGGGAGGCTCCCCACATACAGCCCTTCTCAATAGGGTGGAGTCAACAGCTTTTTGTCTCATTAACTCTCCTCCTCTTACTAGCTCTCTTCAACCTCTTCATTGCACTGTTGCATCTTTATCTCTTTTCTATCGCTACTTCAATGGCCATTGTTCCTCTGAACTGTCTGCTTGGATCCCTCCATCTCTACAACAAGCATGCATTATCCGTCTAGCAACAACCTCTCATCCCATTTCTGTCCAACTCTCTAATGCAAGAGTTAACCATTACTCTCAGTCCTTCATTTATGCAACTGGTCAACTCTGGAACTATCTTCCTCTGCTGTATTTCCTACTTCCTATGATCTCCAGTCGTTTAAACGCAGTGTGTCCAGGCATCTCGAAATGCACGGATCTTGAATTTGGCTCTCTTTTGTGTTGTTTTTGTTTGTTCTTGGAAGGAACAGTTTGTGGGCCCATGGCCATTGGTTCCTTCTTCCTTGCCTAAAAAAAAAAAAAAAAAAAAAAAAATTATTCTTAAGACAGCTATCAACCGATACCAAGTCAAGTACAACTCTGATGTCTTCTGACCCCATTTGACTTGTCAAAGTGTCAGAACCGTCTTTTGGTTTTACGATCAGTACCTGTTGACAATGAATGGCTTTTTTCTGGCCATGAGCACTGATCTCCACCACACCCCCAAACAGATCTTCCCCTTCCCCCACGAAAGACCCCCGAACAGCATCTGCAAATGACTTGGCCTGGTCTTGAGTGACTGCCAGGAGTGATGAGACCTTGGTCTCTATGCCTCCAGTCTGTTTCAAACATCTTTGATAGCCTGAAAGATTGGACCAACAACCTCATCTTCCAGGTTGTTCTTAAAGACTCTACATCCTCCACCAGCCAAGACCTCATCCGCTGGTGCAACATATTGGGTACACAGCCAGTGAAATCCCAGCTGGTGGCTCTTCTTCATAAACGGATAATCATTAGCATCCATATTTTCACATGCCAGATGAACCCACTTACTGCAGTAAGTGCAGTTCAGTGCTTGTGCACTTTTTGTTACACACTTACTGCAGCAAGGGCAATGGTGTTTATTGCTCATGGCTGGCAAAAAAGAAAAGAACAAAACAAAAACAAACAATAACAACATCAGCAAAAAGTATGCACAACACTAACCGGGATAAACCCGGATAGTGCCGCCCCCCGTTTGTGTCACCCAAATTTAAGGAAAAAAGGGAAAAACAAAAAACACAAAATTAAAAAACAGGGTGTCTGCGAGGTCACCATGAGCAGGTGGGATACAACTTGACTACCCTTCTAGGAAAGGTAACCCAAACAGAGATGCCGCAAAAGTGTTGAGATGGTATTTTACAACTTCTCCCAATTTGAGCTTTATGGTAGCAGCAAATATGTCACTTAGGCAAGACTTCATTGGTTATGATACGCCACTGCTAAAGATCAAGCAGTGTGGAGAGCTACCATTAGCTAACCAAGGCCAATGAATGCAAGCGTGTTGGAGCCTTTGTAAACACAGCAGTGATGAAGCGAAATCAACTTCATGCAATACCTCTTCTTTGGGATATTGAGGTTGGCCCAGGTACAGCTGATGATTTCTATACGTTGGGAGGTAAACGATGTGCCAAAGCCAATTATTTACTTCTCAACAGTAGATGGAAACTGATACAATTATATTTCCTACAGTGTATACAAGAAAAATCACCATATTCCTTACTAGGAATTTTTTCATTTTATTCACCCTATCCCTAAGGATCTCATTCACCTTTGTTTGACTTTCACAATTGGAGGGATTCATCTATCTATCTATTGCCAGACGCCTTGATCCCGAACGGGGTGGCCACAAACAAATCGCCTCCATGTCACTCTGTCCCCTGCCATTTCACTACCACGCTTCCAACTCACACCCCCCTCTCTCATATACCTCTCCACTCCATCCCTCCATCTCATCCTCGGCCTCCCTCTCCCTCTCGCCCCCTCCACCTCACTCACATACACTCTCCTCGTCAGTCTTTCACTCTCCATCCTCTACACATGCCCAAACCACCTTAACGTGTTTCTCCTAACGCTTCCCATCACGTCCTCAACCACACCACAACGCTCCTTCACTTCCTCATTTGTTAGTCTATCTCTCCATGTGACTCCACATGCCCCTCTCAAATAACTCATTTCCACTGCTCTCACTCTTGACTTCTGTCCTTCCAAAAGGGTCCAAGCTTCACTTCCATATGTCAGAGTTGGTATCACAATACTGTCATGTAACAACTTTTCACTTCCATGCTCACTTCCCTGTTTCTTATCACTGCTTTCAACGAACCAGCTATAATAAACCTCCTAAAAAATAAGTGGCCTTTCCTAATTTGAATAAAATCACCTTGTAAAGTTGAGTAGAACCATCATCTGGCAGTAAACAAACTCTGCAAAAAGAGACAGCCAGAGGAAATAAAATGGATATGTATGATGATTTTTAAGCTGAAGTTATAATCTTTTACATACATTATTAAAACTGTCATTTTCACAAGACACGTGAATATCGTAGAGTGAAAACATTAAGACATCAAGGTGTGCTTGGTTGAGAACAAGTACAGTGCACCCTCGAGATAACGAATTATTGGTACCAGACCCTTGACGTTAAAGACGGTAGTTTATTAACCCCTTAACCGCGGGGTTGTCGGAGGTGCGCCGTGCCCATCCCGCAGGGAAAATCCGCACTCCGACTGACTTTTTAAAAATATTTGCTAAAAATCAGTTATTAGTCCTAGAATATTATAATTAAATATGCATATGGCACATACCTTCAGCTTTCTCCTGGGATGTTTTTTTAGCACTCGTCGACTACCTTAGGACGTGTGGAGACTTCTGAAGTTAGGTAACTAAGTCTCCACTTTACACTTCCCGACATCCAGTAATATGAATACCACTGTCTGATATTATTACTAGAAACACTATTCAATGACTTTCAAGTAGTTTGGAATCCATACTCCCAAAAAAAAGACACTGCGAAACCAATGTAAAATACGAGTGCGTGTGAGCCTCCCACTCGCGCTAATTCGTCGCTCGTATTCTATAATTTCTTATTCATATACACACTCACACTTTATTATTTCTAGTACTTTATTACACTTATATACATCCAAAGTCCTTTACCGCTTCCCATATGATGTTTAGTAGGGGTAGAGGTCACAGGGCCTTTTATAATGGGCGCAAAAGTGGAAGAAATGGAGGGGCGCGACTGTGACGTGCTTCCACGTTGAAGGACAACTGTGAACTGAGATGTACGTATCTCGGTAGCCAAGAGTTGAAAATGTCAGCTGCTAATGTATATGCAAAGAAATAAGTCATAGGAAATCTAGACAATACATAATAAATTAGGTAGTTCCAGGTGAATATACATTTATATTACGAGAATAGCTCATACGGCATATTTCACAGGGAAAAAAGCAGGGGAAATTAGCGAACGAGTGCAGGCTGGATGATGCCAAGTGATAATTAGCCAATTCCAGGTGTATGGTACTTTTTTATATATATTATTTTGTATAAGAATAGGGCATAGGGCTCATTTCAATGGATGAAATCAGTGGAAAAATCCGGGGAAGATTTGCATAGCGCAGAGCAGCTGAGCAGAACGAGAGGGTAATGGAGGGGAGGTAGGGAGGGGAGTCTGGAATGGGGGAAAATGGCTAAATTGTCAACAATGGATGGGAGTACTGATGACATTAGCAGCTCTGACTATTGTTGGACATTGGAGTGCTGATAGATGACACAAGTCACCACCTGAAAGCCCGGGCGAATTCAGAACAACACAGAATCACAAAAGTAACGCCCCACAGTATGATCCATTGTGCCCGAGTGTCACGGAAGTGATGACCCGCGGTTAAGGGGTTAAAACTGAACACCATGCTGTTCGGCAATTTCCCAGGTGTTGTGGCTTTTACTGAACAAAGATTGTTAAATAAAGAGCACTGAACACTGTTCGGCCGTACAGTCATATGCACCCATACCCTGATATCTGGCAGTGTTGTGTACCAGTGGGAGTGTTCGGTCAGTGAATATGTCGGACACTGAAGCAGTTTTCCTGATAAGATACTGAAAAAAAGTTGGAGATGCATTCCAGACCCAAATCCAAACTCTCATACCCCTTACTCAATCAACGGAGACTGGCACATCAAATGTCACATGCAGGAGGGTAGGCTGGTGAGATGGGAGGTGTTCAACACCGCTTCAGGGTAACTAAACAGCCAGAAAGGCTGCTGGCAGTGTACCAAGTGGGGGTGGAGGGAGGCCAGGGGGATGGGGAGAGAGACTTGTGGGGGTGGGGGAGGGTGGGGGGACAGAGAAGGAGGCAAGAAAGCCAAACATCCCTACTACCCCCCCCTAGTCTCACTCACTCACTCACTCACTCACCACTCTCACTCATCACTCTCTCACTCACTTACCACTCACTCACTCACCACTCTCACCCACTCATTCACTCACCATTATCACTC
>JAGKTI010032276.1:0-11933 GCA_018397915.1 Birgus latro
ATTCATCACTCAAAGTCAACACACAGCTGCATGCACGGCCTCCTGATATCCATCCTTCTGAACGCAATCTCCCCCGTGAGGACAGGGTCCACCTGGCCAGACTGAGATGTGGACATCATCCAGCCCTCTTGAGTTATCAGAAGAGGCTGGATGACTCTGTTGCTGACGCCTGTCCAGGATGTAACACAGGACCCCATACTATTAAGCACATCATGGAAGACTACATTGCACACAATCACCTATGCCAACAACACAACATACACTCCTTGAGAGCTCTGTGGGAAAGCCCGGTCTCTGCCATGGCCTTCCTTAGGGACTCAGGGCTGTTCGGCCAGACTGCCTAGGGAACAACTACTACTACTACTGGGGTGAATTCAGACCCTTTTCACATATTTATTTTTTTACTTCCTGCTCTTGTTATATGGTTGTTATATGGTTCAAGGGATGTGTTAAATATCCTATGGAAACTAAATAAGTTACTACCATGGTATTATGAAAAAATCATCAGGAATGAACAGTATATTCGTTAATATATATTTTTTATATAACTAAAGAATGTTCAAATTTGCACTACATCTGAATTCACCCAAGTATACAGTAGCTACCTTTCCTGTTATGTAATTATTAAAAAGTACTCTATATGCAAGTACAGTAAGACCTATATTGGACTTCAGTACACCGGAAGTCGCTTTTATCGGAATCTAGAAGCTTCCGTACTACATGTTGTATGCATCAGAATTATTCTGGAAAAGAAGACTTCAGTCCGGACTGGTGATGGCCAGATTTCCCCTTTATTTGCCTGAAAAAACACACTTCAACTGACCAGACAACATGCTAGATGTTTTGGAATTATTCCGGGAAATAAGGCTTCAGTCTGGACCGGTGACGCCCGGAATATCCCCTTTTGTTTAGGAGAAAGCACACTGTATGAAGGTACTGTCCGCGCGGTTTGTGTGTTCGTGCGTGCATGGTCACCACAGCCTCCCCTCGCTCTGTCTCAGTCTGACCCGCGCTTTCATTGTGATCGGATCATTACCAGTGTACTCTTACCGTATCGGATATTTACCCACTGTGAGTGACGAAATGGCTTCTGCTGGCCCATCAACCTCTTCTGCTGCCTTTACCAAGGCCAAGAGGAAGTCCTTGTCCCTGCAGGAGAAGATGACAATTCTGGAGGAGTATGAGAAGGGGACAAATAGCTCGACCCTCATGAAGAAATACAGTTTGAAGAAATCAACATTTTATGACCTGATCCATGCAAAGGACAAACTGAAGGCCATGGCCAAGAAAATTGAAATTGGAGGGAGCAAGACAAAAGTTTTCCGAGAGAGGAGGCAGCCTTATGAGGGACTCGACGATGCTGTGTTCACGTGGTACAAACAGTAACGAGCTGAGGGTGTACCAGTGTGTGGCATTGACATACAGAGTGCTGCCGAGCGTCTTGCAAAACACCTCGGCCATAGTGATATTAAAGCAAGTTCTGGGTGGCTGTTCCGGTTCCGCACCAGGCATGGCATCGTGAACAGAGCAATAACTGGAGAGCTGCTGAGTGCCGACCACGAGGCTGTGGAGCCCTTCGTTGAAAAACTGCGGAGTATTATCGACGAGAATGGACTCCACCTGTTCCAGATATATAATGCCGATGAGACTGGTTGTTTCTGGCGTAATTTACCCCGGAACACTCAGTCTCATATCAGCATCCAAAGTACCCCAGAAGGACCGCATATCTATTCTCGTCTGCGCCAACGCTGATGGGTCCCATCGTATACTTCCTGCTGTGGTCGGCAAGGCAAGGAAGCCCAGGGTTCTCAAGAACCTCATGGACTCCTTGCCTGTGGATTATTACCACAACCCCTCAGCCTGGTTCACACAGATCTTTCTACGGTGGTTCAAGGAGCTATGTTCAGTTCTGTTCATAAAATCTTGTATAAAACACTGTTGAATAAAATGAATGCAGTTCAGTGCAGCTTGCCAATGTAAAAGTTAAGTTAATAATATACAGTTAAAAATAGAATAAAACAATGCAGTACTGTAAAGTAATGTATAACCAGTGAAAAACTTCACATATAAAGTAATACAGTGCAGTAATATAAAATACAGTATCATAGTGACATTTTTTTTTGGTTTATTACACTCATGGTATTACTGTACAGTCAGATTTTAGTGTCGTAATTGACTTCACCCCTGCATGACATTTAATGTCGTATGTGACCTCAACCCATTATGGGTTGAAGTAAAATATGAAATATTGTACTGTATAATCCTGAACATAGAACAACGTTACGATTTAGCCACGTGTTGGAATTTGTAAGATTTTATTTTGCAACTGATTTCACCCATGTGTTACATTTAATATCGTATTTGACCTTAACCCTGTATGGGGTGAAGAAAAATACAAAATATAATCCTGAGCCTAGAACAAAGTTACGATTTAGCCACGTGTTGTAATTCGTAAGATTTTATTTCGTAACTGACTTCACCCATGTGTGACATTTAATATCGTATCTGACCTCAACCCTGTATGGGGTGAAGAAAATGGAAATACAGTACAGTATAATCCTGAGCATAGAACAAAGTTACGATTTAACCACGTGTTGGAATTCGTAAGATTTTATTTCATAACTGACTTCACCCCTGTGTGACATTTTATATCACATTTGACTTCAACCCTGTATGAGGTTGAAGTCAAATGCTGTACAGTACAAAATAAACTCCTAAAAATAAAAGTTGCGATGTGGCCACGTGGTGGAATTTATTAAGATTTTCATTACGATTTTTTCAAGTGTTCTGCCCAGCCACCAGGAAATTCCAACAGCATGCCTATGGCATCGCCCAGAAGGACGTCAGGGCTGTACTGCTGCTGGATAACACACCAGTGCACCCTGCCAACAATGTCCTTGTGAGCGACGATGGCAAAATCAGAGCCATCTTCCTCCCTTATAACATGACGTCCATGATCCAGCCTATGGATCAGGGGATTATCGAGTCCTGCAAGAGGCTCTATAGGAAAAAGTACCTGCGGCAGTGCTTGGTTGTGGTGGAGGAAGGCATGGGGGAGGAAGGGTACATTGATCAGCGGGGCAAGAAAACTTTGGAAAATTTCAAGGCATACAACATCAAGGATGCCATCTTCAACTGGGCAGAGGCATGGAAGGAGGTGCCTTTGTCCACCCTGAAAAATGGGTGGACGAAGGTGTTAAAGTTGCCCAGATGTGCAGAGAATGGTTTTGAAGGTTTTGGGCGTTTTGAAGGTTTGGACGTTCCTGGTTACCACCACCTTACCGAGAAAGAAATTGCTACCGAAGTGTGGCATTCAGCTGAGAGGGTGGAGAAGGAGGAAGGAGAGGAAGAACTACCAGGCCCCTCCATACCCTCCATAACTGATGAGACAGACCTCATCCTCTGCTTCCTTGATCATGATTCAAGTGCTCAGTTTGGAGAGTATTACACCACCGTCCGTCAGCTGAGGCAAGATTTACAGAAGGCAGTGGTGGAGAGGAAAAAGCAAGCTAAAATTAGTGACTTTTTTAAGCCTGCTCCACACATCCGCACTCCTACTCCAGCCACACTTTCACACCACACCTCTAGCTCAGAAAGTGATGTTTCCCTTCCTTCATTAGCATCAACGTCGTCCTTGCACATAGAGTCCCCGGAAGTCCCAGATATACTGCTAGAGGGTGATGAGTGAACTGATGATGATTATTAGTACAAAGTGAACATCTTTAGTTTGTAAGATCGTGAAAATGTGTACGAAAGTGTTTAAGATATGCACTGTACAGTACAAGTGCTATGTTAATGAAGATCGTAATTACAGTAATCTGAAGATGTACAGTATAAAGTGTACAGAACAGAGATGTTGAATAAGTTGTGCAGTGTATTTTCTAAAGTGCTACACTACAATACAGTAATTTTAAGAGCTTTAAGTTTTGGAATAAGTTCTGCATGTGTGACCTTACACAGTACAGTACACCATTTTATTATAAGTGCCTTAATATCTTGTAAGTGTGTCACCTACCTCTCCACTACAATCGTCTCTACTATACACACTCCACAAATGGGCCACTTCAGCTCCTGCGTGCACATCACAGTAAGGTAAATTAAAGACATGTTTCTCAGTGTAGATTACAGTACAGTATGAAGTGTACAGTACAGAAATGTTTAAAATTACTGTCTTGTATTTTGTAACAATAAAGTACAGCCTTTCCTAAGTGGTCTACATTACCGTACAATATTATTACTGTAAGTGCTTACGTTAATGGAACACCTTTAGTTACAGTATAAATTTGTAGTGCTGTACAGTGTATAATTTGAGTTTGTGTGACTTAAAGTACAACAGTACAATACTGTACTGCTTTAGGAGAAGTACCTTTATGTTTTAAAAGTGCATCACTTACCTCAAGTTCAATCATGTCTACTCTAGAGACTCCACTAATAGACCACTTCAGCTACTCTATGTACTGTACATCACAATACTATACTGTAAGGTTAATAAAAGACATGTTTATCAGTGTACAGTAGTGTACTGTATTATTATTCAGTAGAGTATATGGAGTGGAGAGGTATATGAGAGAGGGGTGTGTGAGTTGGGAGCGTGGTAGTGAAATGGCAGGGGACAGAATGACATGGAGGCGATTTGTTTGTGGCCACCCCGTGTGGGATTGAAACTCTTGGTGACATCATGGGGGAAAAACCTTGGGTGGGGTCCGGACTAATGTCTGACATATCGGAAAAAGTCTGGGTTAGTAGGGGGAAGTCCAGATGTCGCTTTTTTCGGAATATCGCTTATTTCAGAATAGCTTGGGCCCCAATTAGTCCGATATAGTGAGGTCTTACTGTATGTTCAGCTTTAAAAAACGAAGTTTTAAGTCACAGCTTAATATCACACCTGGCTCCCCTTCCTCCAGTAAAGCTGTCAGAGAAAATCATACAAACAACTGCACACTAAGGGTATAAGAATCCGCATTATGAAAATTATTTAACTCACCTTGCTATGCATGGCTGAAGACATGTTAGACTGATATAAAAAGAAAAACTTGCTTCAACTTCCTATACAATTTAGTTACTGGCAAATATTTACATTACTCTCTCTCTCTCTCTTCCTCTATTTGTTTCCTGTAGGTTTTCATAATGGAACTCTCCTTCTTACAATATTCATTTTCTAAGACCTTTCTCTCTTTTCTTTACTCTGCTAAAGTCTACAGTAACAACAATGATGTCCTTAATTTATTTTAGCTTAACTTTTGAACATTCATAATCATAGTTCGGAGGCCTCCCTGAAATTTCTTTTTAATATTATCTTATTTGTGGTAGGTGGGGACACTCATCATCCACTCAACTGATGTAGTGCTGCCCTCGGGTGACTGCTCTTTCCTCTCTTCCTTCCTCTTCTGTCTTTACTTCCTTCATTCTTTCCTCTTCCGTCTGCCTGCAGGTGACTTTACACTCTCTTTTCTGTCTTTCTTTCCTTCATTCTTTCCTCTTCTTCTGCCTATGGGTGACTCTACACTAAGCGACAAGCCAAATGGTTTCCTGTACACCAGGAAACCATTTACTATGCTGGGTGGTAACCATATAACCAAATTATGGCACCTGGTGGTTTAGTGGGCAATTAAGGTGTTCCAATCGGATTGAGCCTGTGCAGGTTTATATCCAAGGGGTGGCTGGGGTTAATTGCTTATGTAATGCCACTCAGGGATGAGTGAAGCTGGTCACTCTCATCTTAAATGTCAGGACCAACTTGCCTAGCCCTGGGCTCCTGCACTCCTCATGGGACAACACAGGATTAGATAATGATGATAATCATAAATTGGTTGTAACAACTGTTTCAGTCAATCTGTATCACTATACCTGCTGATCATACCCAGATGAGCCTGAGACTTCAGTATGACAAGATAATTCTTAACAAGTTTCCTTTATTCACTATTTTTTCTTCTTAATTTCAGCTTTAGTACATTATCTTTACCTTATTTGGATCTCATCCCTTTTCTTAGCTTTTTCTTAGCTTTCCTTCTCTCCATTTTAGCACTGCTTCTGTGGCATCATTTTTCTTCCCTTTTCCCCTCCATTCTTGCTCCCCCCACACTTTCACTGGGGTGGGTTGAGGCACTTGTTCCAGTCTGGCCAGAACCTCTCCTTCACACGCTGGCAGTACTTGTGCAGATTCGGGAATTCTGCTGTTGAAGGATGGTTTAAGTACAGTACAGTATAAGAGAAAAATGAGGAAAAAAGAGTGTGAATGAGGTATATTGCAATTACAGTATTGGTAGAAATGTCTTCTATGCAGTAAAATTAATTTTTTATTATACCATACTGTTTATCAAGGGTTCATAAGATCTTAAATTTATGAGGCATTTGTAATTCTTTTAATGCACAGAATAAGCATAGCTTATCATGCACATTACTGTCTCATCACCAGAATGATTATGAAGACTATGGAAAAAATGTTATACAGTACTTGTAATCAACTGGCTCACTGCAAAAAATACTAATTGAAAGTACTATATTATAAGAAGGGCATCTACAATGTGTGTACTGACTCTGCCTATCTATGTCATCTGTTGTTTGCATCACTACCTCCTGGGATGCAGTGTTGCCAGAGTGCATGGAAGCCCAGCACCACCTTCAGTACAAGAAGTTTACCCTCATGATGATTAAGTAAAAGACATACATGAATGAAGCTTATAATCAGCAACATATGTTAAAGTTTCTGTAAAAGAGAAGCGTCAACGAAAATCTACCCTTGAAGACAAAATATTTCATCATATACAGTGTGAGGTTATTCAAAATTATTTGTGTGCAATCACAGAGAATTTTCACCTTTGTCTTGTCATTAGGTACATTAATTTTCAGATGTGGTGGGCTGCACTCATGAGACAATTACTGTATCTTCTGAGTGTACCTCACTTCCCACTCACTGACTGGGGCACAATATGGCAATGAAAAAAGTAATTTGGGTCATCATTTTTCTCGAGAGCTCCTGCATCTCAAATTTGCCACCCTGCACCCCTGCCTACCTCTTACATGTCAGTTCAGTATCATTGGGTACAGAGCAGTACAACCCGCATTTGTGAAAACTACTGTACTTTTGTATACTGTATGTTCTTAAGTCATCTCAGGAAGCTGTATACTGATAACTTTGCCAAAAAATACTTAGAGCTGGTAGGGAGCTTACGCCCATAGTCTTGAAACTGAGGGCAGGGGTTACCCTTCCCGCACCCCGCTCGAGGTGGAAGCTTACACCTTCAACGTAAGTGGTAATCTCGAAAGCAGGAGAGCGCACCCCTTCGTGTGGGTAGGCGCAGCAGAGTTGGTAACACTGATTAATTTAAAATTCAAAATCTTAAAATAAAAACAATACATATGACAGTGTCAAAGATTCACACACAATATAATCTGTTAATGTTTGCAATTCTTACCTCTTCTGTTATTAAAGACTGGCACTTGTTCTTAAATACTCTGTATAAGAGTATGCATACAGGATTTGGTGAACCTGTAGCGCAGGAAAAATTTGGAGTCAGACATAGCTTCAATTGGGTTGATGCGGTCAGTAATAACCCTACGAATACGCCTTGGCTGGTCATACCAATTTTGACTATATTTCTGCCCCAAAAGCTTGTTTTTGCCATTCTTCCCACCCCCCCAAGACACGAGGTGGAGGTGTTAATTTGAAAACCAATCACGAACACCGAAAATAAAAGCTAAGCTCGTTCAAATCACGCGAAAATACAACAAAAAAATATATTGCCAAGGCAAAACAAAATAGTGTGAACTTGTAAAGTTTACTGAACGCGAACATGAGACTTTGTAAATCAAACTAACTGGCTGTGCACCGGTCGTCTGTTTACGTAGTACTCGACCAAAATTTACTGTAGCAATTATTTCACATACTAATCAAACTAACTGTAAGAGTATTATGCACCATATCTGATAAACAGCTTAGTAGAAATATTGAGAAATAAAATGGAAGTGGATACAGTAGCTCATCCTTCTTTTTGTCTTGTCATAAATTAACCATCTCCAAAGAAATGGTGAAGTCTTTTAAACGATAAAAATATTAAACGCTTATTTTTTTCTTTACACAATATTTTTGTCATTATATTAATATTCCCATCTCACACACTACTGGGTCCTTCAAATTCTACATAGTTTTCTTTATATGAGGCTGCTATAATACGACGAAGGAGCATGCAAAGGGGTGCTATGAGACTCCCCGCGAATTCCAGTACTACGCTGTGGTAATCCTCTCCCGTTCGCCGGGGAACGCTCTCCCTTTCGTGCGTTAAGACTAGCAAAAGATACGGATAGGGCAAGGTGAACGCCTTCCCACAGTTTAAGACTATGGCCGTTATACCTTGTCAAAAGAATGGGAATGGGGAGGTGGGGGGGACTGTAGGCCTGCAAACACTACCCACTTTGTTAACAAGTAAACTTCTGTTTCTGTGAAATCAGGGACAGTGACGTCTTTCACTACTTATTGTTACAAACTGGGGATTCTTATTGTACATACCCAGTTCCTTCTTGGTAATTTTACTTTTCCACCACATGAATTATCTTGATCAAAATGGATAATGATATTAATAATAATAAAATTACTTACTGTCTAGCATCTTGAGGTAGGGGGAATTAGGCGAATTCCAAATAATCTGTGACAGCAATCCAAACACAGTGCAGTCAACCTCTGTGGCCTTGTCACCCATCAGATATGGCTTCTTACCTGGAAATATGGGATGATAAGCATAGGATGAAAATGGGATACGTCATTTCATCGTTTCATTTAACTTATAAAAGCTCCAATGTGCTTGCATGTGTCAGTCTTAGTCACCTAATGGCGGTTCTTCATGCTGCTCAATTTTTGGCAGCCTCCCAGTTCAGTCTCTTATCCCTTAGGTCACACACTATGACCTCATTCCAGGTCTTTTTCAGTCTGCCTCTTGCAACCCTACCCCCCCGACATTAGCACTTCTCACCAACCTCACCCAACTGTCTGTTCCAGTTTGGAAAAAATCAATGGCCAAGTAAGCAATAAAAATACAGTAATGTACAGTACACTGAACATGCACTGTGACCAAACATCGCCTGATGAATTCTACAACTACAGTATGCCATAAACAACAACTGTAATAATACCCAACACATTCTGAAGCCTTATAAAATCAAGTTTTACAACCAAAATAAAAGGAAATACCTACATGAAAAGAACCAATCAATAATAATTTACTGACAAAATTGACTTGCACAGCACCTGCAACACCGCATTATCCTAAATCCACTCAGACACGAGAAACTACAGATACTATACAGCATATGACCTGACTGCACTAAACAGTGTCTACTGAAAGAAAAGGCAATAACTGAATTACTTAAGCAAGAATTAACTCTCTACTACAATAAACTGCTCACTATGCACTGCAATTCTCAACACAACCTTCCTGGTGTTTGATTAAAGACCATACTGTTCTTTTTTTAATTCTGGGCAGTGGGTACATAACCACTTTTTAGCACCCAAAGCTACAAGGACAGGTACACCACATCACATTACACAAGAGTTACTAGTACTGTAGGATTAACATCATTTTATTATTACCATTCTCAACTTGAGTAAAACCCACAACCTTAACAGGTACTGCAATTAAATTAATAAAGCAAATCTTCAACACCAAAAAGGTATAAATGTTCAGCTACAACTAAGTCAAACTACAACCCTATCGGCTCCCACCAAGAAAGTCCGATAATGCCTTGAGGTCCTGCCACCCCATTGTCAGTACTTCCAGCTGTGTGTGCCGCCCGACGCCTTGCATGTATGCCTGCCAGCTGAGGAGGCGTGACACAAGTGGTCGGTAGAAATAATGGAATGGCAGGACTGTCCCCCAGTTGGTTAGTTGTGACACTCCGTGGTTGTGGTCGTACACCCAACGCCACATTATGTTGCACCTGACACACAGGATGACTGATTACATTATCTTGTTCAGTCTGTCTACTAAAGACAAGATTCCTAATCCCAAAGTTCAACCAAGGCAGCTACCACAATAATGATTCCAAGTTTCTCTAACATCACCCTAGTCATTATTCCCCATCATTTTAAGCCTCTCTACATAAGGCGCAGGTGTGGGGAAATAATATCATTCCACATTTTAGACAAACAGTTACAGGACTCTCTGCCCCTAATTCCATGGTGTAGCATGACATCATTGTATTCTTCCACAGCATTGGTGCTGATGCCAGCATGAGGGTATCATATAGGTTCAATACTGCACTCCAAGTCACCTCCAACACATCAACTGAATAGTGTGGTACAGTACTGTTCCATGTCCAGATTCTGTAGTATGCCACAGAAATTTTTTCCCCAGAGTATACAGGTACCCCAAAACAGTGATGTGGTACAGAAGGGGTTAAGCAAAACAGTCATCCTCAAGTTATGTGGTTAATGTGTTAACCTAAGGTATGTTTTAATTCAAATCTATTTAATTCCAGTAACTGAAACCCATACACAAAGACTAAAGTTATAATCTTATCCCAGACCTAACCTCCACTTCACCCCTAAGAACTGGTATAGCCAAACATGCTGACTGATAAGATTTTAAAGACATACCCTACTAATCAAGCCATGAAGGCATAAAGCAACAAACTGTTACAATCGGATGGCTGGCTTGGTGCTGAGGGAGGGAGGGGATCCCAAACTGAGTTAAGGCTGGGACTGGCCTCCAACACCTCTCCACCTCCATTACATGGTGGAGGTGGCAGGAAACCCTTGGTCACTTCTTGTTTTATGCTTTTCTAATGTCACTTTTATATAATAAATATATACAGCAAGCGCTCTCATAACGCGCAAATATTGTACCAGGAAGGTCCCGCTTTATGAGAATTCCATGTTAAAGAGCCATATGTTTACAAGTTTAATTGTTTCATGTTGCCCAAACCAGCCCGAAGTTCACCTTTTGGGGCAATTTTTTTTTTTTTCTTCCAGGGACACAGCGATAGTCTTCTCTGTAACAAGCAGCCTCGACAGGACTATTAGGTCTGTTGCTGTTTGATTTCCTTTGTACCCCTTTGTACCTAATAAAGACCTCAATACATACATTGGAGGATTCCTCACTTTGATTAGAAGAGGTTGTGGGCTTGCTGGGGGGAGGTGGAGTGGGGCTCCGTGGGGGGAAGGGGAGGGGGGGAATCAGACAGAGCGTGTGTGGGGCCACAGCACAGGGAGAAAGTAGACTCGACTGGGTCAGGAATTCTCAATGAACCATGACGACACCCCGTGCAGACACGTGACAGCTATACGTAATGGGCTGATGCAACCCCTGCTATAACTATCACTGGCCGCATTATGTCTGTTCCCACTGCGTTGAAACAATTTGGTGCCTCTGGCCATGTTATGTCTATCTTCGCTGTGTAGTATGGTTCTTTAAAAAATGAGCAGCTACCTCCACCCATGTAATGTCTACCATTTTCTCGTGACTAAATTTTGGCATCAAATTTTGCCTTCAATGTTATGTGAGTTTTGTGCTGTAGGATTGCACATTATGTGAGTCTTGACTGTATAATATACTGTACATACATACATAAATATATATATATATATTCAGTAGGCGTGGAAAGTATTGACTTTTTTTGCCGACGTCATTCTTCTTCGCGTTAAGTGAAGTAGGGTCAATACTACCCTCCCCTGTGTTGCGAAATGAGCTGACGCTTTTTCAACGGGAGCTGGCAACCCTGCTTGATAGGTTTGGCACCACAGGAGCAGGCTCAGTAATGTTTGGGCAGCCACGGGAGGAGGATTGTCTCTGTGTGTCATGCACCACGAGGGCATGTTTTGACTCAAATAACATAGTTATTTGGTTACCTGCCACATTCTCATCATGCCTAAAGTAACCACAAGCAAGGACAAACGTGTGGAAGTGATTACTTTATACAAAGCTGGCCACAAACTCCCATTT
>JAGKTI010032277.1:0-11933 GCA_018397915.1 Birgus latro
CTGTATATTTCCGAGCCTGGATCAATTTATTAATTGCAAATACAGTATGAGCACAGACTAGGATATGCACAGACAGCCCTGAGTTAACCCTACGTACCCTGGGGCGTTTGAACACCCCCAAAAAATTGTATGCTCACAATTTTGAGTTGGCAACACTGTCTCCCGTACCTTCCTGAATACGTGAGGGGAGGGACCACTGAGAGTTTCACACTCCTGCCCCTGGTCGTGTGAAGAATAGTCGCATTTTTGTTTTTTGGGGTGTGTAGTCACACCACGGTACTAACCAACAGTGTTGTGAGTATCGCTAGCTATGATTTTTAGTAAAGAATCTGAAAATAAAACTTATTTAGGAGTTTGTATATTGTCTATGATGATTTTGGGGAAATAAAAATCATAACATATATAATACTGTATACCTCTAATAAATGAGTGTTAGAACAAATTTCGATTTTGTTAAGAGTCGACCAATTCTTTTACACATATATTCTTAAATATCAGCTACAGTGAAATTAACCTGTTCATGAGTAACTGGAGGATTATATTTAAGAAGTTATATGAATATATTAGAAAAATTAGCACCAATACATGAATTTTGGGGGCTGGGGTGTTCAAACACTCCAGGGTATTAACGGTGTTCCAACACGCCAGGAAACTAACGCAAGGTCAATGATCATTACTCTTGCTTTAGACCTGTGATCTGTGGGTCACTGAGGGCCCCTGTTAGTTAAGTGACCACCATCGGGATTTTTTTTAATGTGCCATGGGTCACTGCTTCAGGAGGTAACTTGTGTGCTTGTCCCATATGGGAAAGTTCCTTGTCTCAGTGGAGTGAACGGAGCTGGGACCTGATTGACTGCTGCCTACCTTAAAAGCACCAGGCAAAGCTGCCGCACCACCCCTGAACATCCATAATGTCCACTGTGCAATTTCCACCCTGTGTCTACAGAAGCAGTAGGTGGGGGCGCCCATCATACTCTTCAGAGTAGCTGTACTATGAGTGGCAAGCCAAATGATTTCATGTAAACCAGGAAAGCATTTACAAGGCTGGGTGGTAACCTTATAACCAACCAACACGTGTTCCCTACTTGACTACAAGTGGGTTGGCGGAGGGTTAGTGCCTTCCCTGGAAACAATTAACTAAAAATACGAACAAGAAGCCTCAGATCAGGACTGACCAAAAGGTGACAACTAAGGACCAAACAAAGGACATGATACAGATAGCTAATGGAATGTAAGGGATGCCAATGATCAGTTGAAAGAAAGAGAGATTGTCGAGGTGCTTGAGGGGGTAAAAGGGGATGTATGTGGATTAACTGAAACTAAATGGGGAGGTGAGAGTGTGAGAATGGGAGTATGGATGGGGTATATGTGTGGGAGTAGGTGAGAATGAGAGGACAAAAGAAGTGTGTATTGTTGTGAGTAACAAATAGAAGGATAATATAAGAGAGCATGGATCAGTTGACTCAAGGATTGTGTTGGTAAGATTGAAAGTTGGACTACAAATGTGGGTGATTGTGTGCGTGTATGTGCCAATGCAAGATTGTGCAAGTAGAGTGAGAGAAGAGTTCTGGACAAATGTGGAAGCATGCATGGAAATGTTTGAAAGGAATGAGAGTGTTTTTGATTGGAGATATGAATGGAAAAGTAGGGAATGTGAAGGTGGATGGAGTGGTTGGTGAGTGGGGTGTGCCTGCAGAGATGGATGAGAATGGCAGTGCTGTAGTAGACATTTGTGCTGGGAGGGGGTTGGTGGTAGCCAATACCCTCTTCAGGCGCAAAATGATTCGTAGGTATACGTGGTGAGTGATGAGAAGGGTGGGTGGTGAACTGAATGAACGGAAGGGAATGACTGATTATGTGTGTGTGGATGACAGGATGAGAAGGTGTGTAATGAATACAAGAGTATATAGAGGTTGGGGAAGTGGACTTTTGGACCACCTCAGAATCAAGGTCCAAATGAAATGGAGAAATAGAAGAAGGGAGGGACAGGATGAAGTAGTTCATAAAAGGAGGGTGGAAAGGTTACAAGAGGATAGAAAAAAGGCAGAATATAAGAAGGAAGTGGAGGAGCAAATGGGTAAATATGGACTGGAGCAGATGGGGGACGTGGAAGGTGTGTGCAAGATGTTCACAGAAGAAATCTGTGCGGCATGTGAGGTGCTGTGTGGGGTGAAGAGAAGACGAAAGGAGGTTCAGGGAACAGCATGGTGGAATGAAGAGATGGGACAGGCTGTGGCACAAAAGGAGAGAACATATAGTAATTGGATGAGAAACAAGGGTGTAGAAGAAGTTTAGAGACGGAAGAGAGAGTTATATGTAGAGAGGAAGAGAGATGTGAAAAGATTAGTAAGAGAGAGTAAGAAGAGAGTGGATGAGGAATTTGGAAGAAATTTGAGTATAAAGTGGAGGGAATGTAAGAATATGCTCTGGAAAGAGGTAAGGAGAGTTAGACAGGGTGCCAAAGAAGTTAGTTGGGGAGTGAAAGATAAAAATGGCAGATTACTAGTGGAGAAGGGAGAAAAAGTGAGCAGATGGAGAGAACACTTTAAGGAATTATTGTTGAACATTGAGAATGAAAGTAATGCGAGTATAAGTGGCTTGGAAATGGCTGGGAGACGGAGGGATGTGAGAAGAGAGGAATAGTTGGATGGAGGTTGTGGAAGCAATGAAGGAAATTTAAATGGGGAAAGTCCCAGGAAGTGATGGAGTGGGGTGATATCCTGAAGCATGGGGAAGAGATAGTAGTACAATGGATGTGGAAGATGTGCAAATTGGCCTGGGAGGAAGTTAGAGCCCCCGAGGATTGGAAGTCAGGTATAATTTTCCCCTGTACAGATGAAAAGGGGAAAAAGGAGCATGTGGTAATCATAAGGGCATTTGTCTTCTTAGTGTAATAGGAAAAGTATATGGTAGGATACCAAGTGACAGAGCTGGGAAAATAACAGAGGAATTAGTTGGAGAACAGGGAGGTTTTAGGAAATGATGAGGTTGTGTAGATCAGATACTCATTCTTAGACCTTTAGTGGAAAAATTTCTAGAGAAGGGAAAGAAGTTGAAAGCAGCCTTCAAGGATTTGGAGAAAGCATATGACAGGATGGATAGTCAAGGATTCTGGAAAGTATTAAGAATATATGGAGTAGATGGGAAGTTGTTGAATGTGTGAAGAGTATGCATGAGGGTGCTAAGGCTGCAGTGTGTGTGGATAGTGAACTGAGTGAATTTTTCTGTTTGAAGGTTGGATTGAAACAGAGATGTGCCACGTCTCCATGGTTGTTCAATCTGTACATAGATGGGGTTATAAAAGAGATACAAGGTAGGGCAGTGGATGTTGGAGTGGCCCTAATGAGAAAGGGCAGTGTTTGGAAACTCCATGTACTGTTGTTTGCAGATGATACTGTGTTGTCAAGTGAAGACGAAGGGGAGCTGCAAGGCTTGTTGGATGCGTTTGGAAGAGTGTGTATGAATGTAGGGAAGAGTAAAGTTATGTCAGTGAATGTACAGTGAGGCTGGATGAGGAAGAAAAGGAAAATGTGAGTGCGTTTAAGTACTTGGGCAGTGTGATGAGTAAGGATGGAAGTTTAGAGGGTGAAGTGCTTGAAAGGGTACAACAAGGAAGAAATGTTGCTGGTTCTTTGAAAGCAGCGATAAGAAACAGGGAAGTGAGCATAGAAATGAAAAAGTTACTACATGACAGTATTGTGATACCACCTCTAACGTATGGAAGTGAAGATTGGACTTTGATGGAGGGACAGAAGTCAAGAGTGAGTGCAGTGGAAATGAGTTATATGAGAGGAGCATTGGAGTCACATGGAGAGACAGACTGACAATTGTGGAAGTGAAGGAGCGTTGTGGTGTGGATGTGGATGTGACAGGAAGCGTTAGGAGAAACACACTGAGGTGGTTTGGCCATATGGAGAGAATGGAGAGTGAGAGACTGACGAGGAGAGTGTATGTGAGTGAGGTGGAGAGGGGAAGGGGGAGGCCAAGGATGAGATGGAGGGATGGAGTGGAGAGGTATATGAGAGATGGGGGTATGAGCTGGGAGGAGGGCAGTGAAATGTCGGGGGACAGGGCGACATGGTGGCGATTTGTTTATGGCCACCCCTTACGGGATTAAGGCGTCTGGCAATAGACAGATGGATAGTCAACAGAAGCCCCGTTAACTCGTTAACTCAGTGTACCCGTACATAATGTCATGCGTTGGTTATTTATTTATTTGATTATTCAATTTACTACTTTCTCTGTCAGGGTGTTCAGACTGGTAGCTTATAGATTAAGTATTATAGAATGTGACCTTTCCTTTTCAGTCTCTCCTATGATACTTCCATGTCAGTTTTTCCATGTTGCACGGTGGTTTTGCCCACTTTTTCCTGCCAGTTTTAACTGGGGGGTTTGGAGGCGGGAATGTAACCTTTCCTTTTCAGTCTTTCCTATGATACTTCCATGTCAGTTTTTCCATGTTGCACGGTGGTTTTGCTCACTTTTTCCTGCCAGTTTTAACTGGGGGGTTTGGAGGCGGGGGAAGCCTTTTTGCTTTACTATCCTTATCCTTCAGCATGTAGAATTGGATCTCGTAATCATAGTCTACTCTGTAACAAACAGCCTCGAAAGGACCATAAGGTCTTGCTGTTTGCTTTCCTTTGTACCCCTCGCACTCCTCACTCTTCACCCTCCCCCTTACCTCCCGCTTCCCTTACTGTGCACCCTCCTGCTCACCCCTCACAGCCCTGGCCCACATAGCATCTGGTCACACTGGACAATGATGTATGCTATGGAGGAGCTGCTTTGGAAGGCAGAGTGATTGTTGTATAAAATTCGGTGTATTGCTCGGCCATTAAGTAAAGGGTGGGGGCAAATACCATGAGACGTTTTGCCGGAGTACTCATCTCTGTAACATAGGTCTATGAATGTGTGGCGGGTTATAAATCGATTATCATGGGATACTTGGCCACGGTATCATTCAGGTTATCACGGTTGCCTCCCCTAGGTGTTACTGTAAGCACTCATTTTATCTGCCTGTCCACAAAGGTTGGATGAACTTATGAATCGAGTGGTGCCAGCTGCCCTCACCAGGATTCAAACCTTGTTGCTAATACGCTGGCAGCTTCGTAACTACATTAATTGACTTTAACCATTCAACTGCCACTGTGTTGGTGCCAGGTCGATGTCAGAGCTGTATTACAGTCAAACTTACCCTAAAATATCCATCCTTGCTTTTCTTTCAAGCTTATAAGGGAGACCGGGTCAAGTTGTGACGAGATTCCTATTTTTTTCATTACATCATATGTTAAAGGTATACCATAATTTTTCGTCTGAAAGTAAGAAAATATGTCCTTTTATTATATTTGTAGACAAAATAAACGAAAACATTTATGTTAAAGGGTTACTCGAAAATTTGTGACGGCAATGTAATCAGTCACAATTTACCCCAGATGCCGGGCAACTTCTTATGCACCCCGAGGTAAACTGATTTATATGTTATATAACTAAGAACCCTAAAATGCGCCCTGACGAGGACACCCCCACCCACCATGACGGGGAGGTAACAACCATCTTACCAGGGGACACCGGGCAGGTGACTCAGCCTTCTGGGCCACAACAGCCCACCTTACCTTCTCCCGTATTGCTCTTCTCCCCGCAACCGGACAAACAGAGTTATCAGTCCGGGGACATTACTCTCCAGCTGCAGCAATCATCGCCAGACTTGGGGTGGGATTTGCTTTAGAGTAGTTCCATGCAGCGGCATAGCAACATCTGCCGGATTTGCTGGAGAGGGAGAGACCGCCGGTTCTTCCTCTTCTGCTACCCACCTTCAGGAGCGGAGGCAGTTACGTCCGTCGGACTAGCTGGTGTGAGAGCATCTGTTGGACCTCTCCTGCCCGTCCTAAGAAAGGGAGCAGAGCCTTGGTAGCGTCCGCCGGACCTGCCATAGCGGAAGCACCTGCCAGGTACTCTGCGGCTGCACCTAGCCCCCGGCAGCAGGAGTGTGGTAGCATCCACCAAACCTGCCCAGTCGAGAGCATCCGCTGGATCTCTCCCTCCTGCCGCCCCCGGGATGAGAGGTGCCCCGGTAACGTTCGCCGGACTTGCCGGACAGAAGGAATGTCCACCGGATCTCCTTCCTCCTCTTTTCAGTCCAGGATCCTAGGCAACGTCCACTGGACTTCCCAGGCCAGGGGAGTGTCCGCCGGATCTCCTCCTTCATCTCCGGCGTGGAGTTATGGCAGCGCCTGTCGGGACTGCCAAGCAGAGGAAGTGACCGCCAGTTCTCCCTCCTCCGTGAAGCCAGGGGCTCCTACAGAGGATCAAGTCTCTGGCTCGGCCCAACCCTCCTGTACCCGAGTGAGATGCCCTTCTGCCTCCCCTCACACTACCTGGAGTGCAATTTCTCCCCTACAGATATGTCGTGGCAGAGTGTGTGGAGTGGACCTGTCGTGGGAATCCAGTCAGTCCAGCCGTTCCCACTCTGGGCGCAGATGCTGATGGACTCGCAGGGGCATCATGGCCACAGGCAACTCGTGATGGCCCCCTCTCCCCAATGAGACCACAGCCCCCAGCCACCGAGGGGCACACCGCCCTCCCCGGGCAACCCTGGGTCCCAAGGCGCCCCCCGCACTCCGATGACGTCCTGAGCCAGACGAAGGGCCGCCCAACTCCTGGCCTCATTCGGCCCCAGTCCCGAGGACCTGACTACTCCCGAGGCTGCCTCCCGGAGGACCCGAGGCGAGCCTCCCTCCATGCCTACCGGGCATCCCTGATATGAGGTGACTCCACTATCTCCAGCCGGCCCCCCTCCTACACCGGGCCGCCACCTGAACCTCCCGAAAGCGTGAGTGTCACCCTTCTCCCCTTCCCCCCACCACCACTGCGATTACCACTGTCCTCTCCCACCCTAGTACTCTCCAGTGGACCCTGTCCCTTGTGAAATTCCTCCTCCCCAGTGATGACCCTTGCATAACCCCCCCCCCCCCGTGTGTGACATCTACCCCTGTTCCCACACACCTCAGTTCGCGAGTGCAGCAAATTGCGACTTCCCCAGTGACTCTCAGTGAACTCTCCTCAGTGTAAAGGTTCAGTGTTCCCATAGTGTTACAAGGGGGATACAGTCAAGGACTACCCTTGCCGGACAAAGACTAAACAGTGCACGTAGCCCCAAACGGGACTCCCAGTGAGCCACAGACTTATAATCCCCAGTGTGCCACCCTGCTATATTGTGTGTTGCCTTAATTGTATCATAAGGGATTCTGCAAGTGTCACATGTAACGTTCTGTATTGTACTGTGTCAGTCAATCTTGTTAATATATGTGCAATACTGGTTTCCCTGTGTTCTTGCCCTGTTCCTTTGGTATATGTTTTAGCCTGGTCTTTAAATAAAGAACCCCAAAAGCTTGTGCCTGTGTCTTATGGTGTGAGAAGTCACGCCGCAAAGCACAGAAGGAAACCTAAGATTTGAGCCTGTGTATTATGGAGCAAGAAGTCGCACCATAAAACACAGAGGATAACACTGGTGGTAAGCGGTGGTTCTCAACCCGGTTTTAAATAGAACACCAAGGAACAGTCAGGGAAAGTATCAAGATGGCCACCAAAACGCACATACCCATACCAAGATTTGACCCCGACCAATACGATTTCAACACATACATGTGTATGATCGAACCCTTACTAAAAATAGGCTTTGAAAACGACAAGGAAAAAACAGCAGTAACTTTACCACACCTGGGTAAATTTGTCTCACGCATCACTACACAAATTGTCACTGAACTAACATGGGTGCAGTTTAGGGGCATAGTCACCCAAGCTGCAGCCCTATCACTTGGAAAGTTTGTTGCCCTGTCTCAACTAGACGCCCTTACCTATGATGGCAACCTAGATGACACACTCACCCAGGCCAGGCAACTTGTCACCGCCGCTTATCCAGGGGCAGACACAGCCACCCGGGACATACACACATTTAACACTTTCATCAGGATCCTTCCCAGCAACGTCAGAGAATATTTTAGTATCCATGACCCCTCGGGAGATCTTGACAAAGATATCCAACTGGTTCACCACCTCCTCGCCGCCCACCCCAACCCCCAACACATCGGAGCAGTCAGTCAAGTCCTGACCAACAAGCTGCCCCATCAAAAGATCCAGCCAAACCCCAGCCTCACCATGCAGCCAACATCACCTCCTATCCCATGGGCCCTCCCCAACAAACAGTGCGTGACCACCAGAGACACTAACAGACTAATTTCCATTAACCCATGGAATTCTCGGCATGCAACAACCGGTGCCCCATTCACGACATAATTGAGCAACTAAAAGCATCCTGATGCAGGAAAAACAACCAGGGGCGGCGCAAAGTCTCATCATTAGACAAGGAACCCCAGGACGAAGACGCCTCCACAATGGACTACTGTGAATTCAGGGAACCAGAGCCCGGTGAGGAGCTCAACCCAGCCCACCTGGATTTTTAGGCCCGCCCCCGCTCCTCCCCACGGTGACGGGGGCCACATCATAGAAATGCCATGACACTGAACGGGGTACAAGCGAGGCTTTTGGTTGACACGGGAGCTGCCAGATCATGCCTATACCACCACTTCTACTCCCATCACGCCTCAGCTTTCGGCCCCCTACTCCCCACCACCGCCCACCTCGTACATGCGGGGGACAGGCCCCTGCCCATCCATGGGGAGACCAAGGCGCTCAGGGCCAAAACCCACCAAAATGTCTCCACCGATCACAAATTCATAGTTTTCAATTCCACCTGCACGTCGTACAACGGTTATTTGGGCCTGGACCCCTCCAGAAACTCCGCACCAGTATAGACTGCCATAAACGGCGCCTTCGCTTCAAGAGAGCACCTAGCCCAACCACCCAACCACCGTGCACATGCTCCACCATAACCACCACCCACCTCCCCACTCAACCCACCACAGCTCTCCCCACCCCCGCCCACAACCCCCAAGTCCCCCCCCCAAACCAACACCCACCACCTTCCCAGCCATTATAGCCTCTGTCTTCACCATTCCTCCCCGACACGAAGCATGGCTTCAACTTCATTGCCTCGCTGGAAACTCCATTCTGTTCTCCTCAACCCCACTAGCAGGAGAGACCGCCGCCTGTCTCATGTCCCCCACGTTCCTACCCCCCCCACATGACAGCAGTACGAGTAGCCAACATCTCCAACACCCCCCCTTACCCTTCCCAAAGGCCTCGTGGTTGGGGATATGGAGGAAGCACAACCATGCCCTGACCACCCCCCCTCCAACCACCACAACCACCCTACCCACAATCCCAGACCACCTCCACCAACATCAAGCCATCACTCTCCAGCGACTCCTCGTGGGCTTCCAAGACATATTCTCCACAGGACCAACAGTCATCAGCCATACAACATACTTGTCCCACAAGGTACATACCACAGGACCACCCATATGCCAACCATCGCAAAGAAATAACCCGAACCAAAGGGCAGAAGAAGACCGGCAGGTCCAGGACATGCTCGATGCCAGGGTAGTCTCTCCATCCACTAGCCCATGGTCATCCCCCGTTGTCCTGGTGAAAAAAAAGGATGGCACCACATGCTTCTGCATCGATTATAGGCAGCTGAACAATGTCACCACCAAAGATGCCACACCTCTACGCTGTATAGATGACTCCCTCGATTCCCTAGATGGAGCATCATGGTTCTCCACCCTCGACCCCCAGTCGGGATATTGGCAAGTGCCTGTCCACCCCGAAGACAAAGGCAAGACACAAGAAATGGCAAGCACTACGAATTCAGTGTGCTGCCATTCGGCCTCTGCAACGCCCCAGCAACCTTTTCCCGCCTCATGGAATCTGTACTTAGCAGACTCACCTTGGAGATATGCCTGGCATACTTAGACGACCTTATCGTATTCATCCAAACCTGGGCTGACCACCTACATTGCCTAAAAATGGTCTTCCTAAGAATACGACAAGCGGGACTCAAACTCAAACCTACTAAATGCATCCTCGCCCGACGCTCAGTCTCCTTCCTCAAGCACACCATCTCAGAGCTGGGCATCGCACCAGACCCAGACAAATTACAGGCCATTGCAGACATCCCCATCCCCTGCGATGTGCGCTAAGTCCGCGCATTCATCGGCATCGCCTCCTACTACAGGTGTTTCATCAAGGGTTTCGCCAATATTGCCAAGCCTTACCATGACCTAACACAAAAGGGCAAACCATTTACCTGGACACCGGAATGACTAGAGGCCTTCCAAACCCTCAAGAACAGATTAGTCACCACTCCAGTCGTCGCATTTCCAAATTATTCCCTGCCCTTCCGCCTATAAACAGACGTCTCTCTCATGGCAAGTGGGGCCATCCATGCACAAGTGCAAGACAGATGAGAGCACATCATTACTTGTGCCAGTCGAACCCTCAGTCAGGCCGGAAAAAACTACTCGCCACAAAAAAAGAATGCCTGGGAACCATCTGGGCATTAGAACACTTCCGGGCCTAGCTATCCGGGACCCACATTAGCATCATCAAAGATCATCAATCACTCCAGTGGCAATGCCAGTCAGAAACAAACAATACCCAAATCATAAGGTGGAGACATTAGAAGAGTTCAATTTCACCATAGCCTACCGACCTGGCAAACTCCACACTAATGCGGACATACTCTTCATGCTGCCCATCAATGCCATTAACAATGCTCCAACACTCCTACAACAGTGGCTAGACAAAACCAAACCGAATTGGATCCCCCACAACACCATCTCCAAACTTCAACGGCAGGGTGATCACCTGTACACACCCTCCGGACACATCGCCCTAGATCCACACATGACCCATGACACCATGGCACACTTGCACTCTGACAACGGGATAAAGAAACTCACGCAAGTGTTCAATGACACCTACGGGACACCCAACCCCTCCCAGCTCGCGAAACAAGTAGTGCAAGCTGCTGGGCGTGTGCCCTAGGAAAGGACACCACCAAAACAGCAGGCCCCTCAGGACACATTCAAGCCAGCAGACCTTGGCAGCTCCTCTCTGTTGACATTATTGGCCCAATTCCACCCAAATTGGGCTACAAATACATCATCACTTTTGTCGACACATACTCTAAATTCCTCATCGCCTGATCCACAAAAGAACACAATGCACTTGCAGTGGCAGACGCACTACTATGCCAGGTGTTCCGATATTTGGGCATCCCCCAAGCTCTCCATGCCGACAGTGCACCAGAATTCACTAGCAAAATATGGATGCAACTGGCCCAAACATTTGGGTAAGCCATTTCTCATTCCTCCCCCTACTAGCCACAAGGAAACAGCACCTGTGAGAGGAGCCACGGTACCCTAATGAACAAAATCCGCACACACATACAGGAAACACAAAATGAGGATTGGCCAGCCCATGTAAAAATCATACTGTGAGGGATGAACTCATGCCTGCGCGAGGACGGCATTACCCTGCACGAAAGAGTATTCAGCAAAACACCACTCCTCTTGCCGCTCCGAAACCACATGCAGCCCCCTGCCAGCCCACCAGCATCTGATCCCCTACACCACCTCAAACACAAGCTTCACCATCTACAAAATGCCCAAGATCTGCAACCCGACATAACACACACCAACCCCTACAAACCTGGTGACATCATCATGGTCACAAAACTCCCCACCCCAAACAAATTATCACCAAAATACGAATGACCTTTCACCATGATAAAAGTCCCAAACCCCTACCAAGTCACAATACAGTACCACAACACCACCCACACCTACGGAAACCACCATGTACGCCACTTCCAACAAACCCCCACCCCCCCACAGCCACCCCTCGCCACCCCCAGCCCCCCACGTCACCCCACCACCCCGCTACAACCAGGACGATGACTCACTCTCCTACTACCTCACCCCTTCTGCCTAGTCCCTCCGCTTTGACCTCCCCCCCCATGACCCACCACCCAC
>JAGKTI010032278.1:0-11933 GCA_018397915.1 Birgus latro
TTCCTCATAACTGGACCAGTTTGGCCAAGGGCATTCCAGATATTCAAACATTCTGGTTAAGGTTTCTACCGTAGACCTCATGAAACTGAAGGAGCAGCAGACCCACATGCAGGGAGGAGGATTACAGTGACATGGTAGTTGATCATCTGTTGGGGTAGGAGGTCAGTCATCATGCCAAGATGCTTAAGCAATTATGGAAAAGTTACATCATCAAAGTTTAGGGAGTGTGAGGAAAGGTGGCATCACTCTGGGCCAAAATTGGCTAACATGCGAGCAGCTTTTGTGAGGCGAAACGGCTAGTAAAGTCGAGTTGCCATCACACTCGTGTGTTTTTGTGACCTGAAAAGGCTAGCAGTGTCATCTGCATTGGCACCTCATGGAAATTTGTAAACAAACCACCTCCACGTACCCACTCCCTTTTCCTCAGTTTCTGCTACTGCCTTATGTACTTCAACAACTCTAGAGTCACAAGACAGTCTACTTGAGTTTTCCTTGCCACAGGATCCATATCGAATACTGGTCATGATCTGCTTTGCACTTGGTAATTGGAAACAAAACAGACAGCCTCCGTGGCTGGTCACAAGAGTGTCCTTTTTTTTTTTTTTTTTTTTAAATGCAAGGAAGAAGGAACCAAAGGCCATGGGCCCACAAATCGTTCCCTCCAAGTAAAAACAAAGACAATGCAAAAGAGAGCCATGTTCAAGATCCGTTCATTTCGAGATGCCTGGCCACACTGCGTTTGAAAGACTGAAGATTGAAGGAAGTAGGAAATACAGACGGAGGAAGGCAGTTCCAGAGTTGACCAGTTGCATAAATGAAGGACTCTTGCATTAGAGAGTTGGACAGGAAAGGGATAAGAGTTTGTTGGTAGACGGGTACTACTTGCCCGTCATAGAGGTGGAGGGATACAAGCAGACAGTTCAGGGGAACAGTGGCCATTGAAGTAGTGATAGTAAAGAGATAAAGATGCAACAGCGAGGCAAAGAGACAGAGGTTGAAGGGAGCCAGTAAGTGGTGGAGAGTTAATGAGACGAAAAGCCTTAGACTCCACCCTGTTGAGAAGAGCTGTATGTGGGGAGCCTCCCCACACATGAGAGTTGTACTCTAAACAAGGGCGAATAAAACCCGTGTATAAAGTCAACAACTGCGCAGGGGTAAAGAGGGTTCGGAGTTGGCTTAGCACACCTAATCTCTTGGAAGCAGATTTCACAAGAGATGTAATATGTTCTTTACAAGATAAATCCTGAGTAAATGAAACCCCAAGCATGTTCAAGGATGATGCAGGACCAAGCTGGACATTATTAAACTTTAGTGGGTACTCCTGTGGAAGATTTTGTCGGGTTGATAGGTGTAAGAACTGAGTCTTTGATGCATTAAAAAGATTATTTTTACCCCAGTCAGAGATACGAGCCAAGTCAGACATTAGGTGTGCCATAGCCTCATCCCTTGTTTGCTGAAGTAACTGCTGAGATGGACGTTGCAGAAACCGAATGGAAAGGTGAAGGGTGGAATCATCAGCATACGAGTGGATAGGGTTAGATGTACGGCTTAGAAGGTCATTGAAGAATAAAAGGAAGAGAGTTGGTGATAGTACAGAGTCCTGAGGAACTCCACTGTTGATAGATCTAGAAGAAGAACGATGGCCGTCTACAACAGCGGCTATAGAACGACCAGAAAGGAAGCTAGAGATGAAGGCACAGATAGAAGGATGGAATCCATAAGTGGGCAATTTGGAAATTAAAGGTTTATACCAGACTCGATCGAAAGCCTTTGAAATGTCAAGTGTAATGGGAGAGCTTTCGCCAAAGTCCCGAAAGGAGGATGACCAGGAGTCTGAAAGGTAGGTGAGAAGATTGCCAGTGGAGTGTCCCTGACAGAACCCATACTGATGATCAGAAAAAAGGTTATGATAGGAAAGATGCTTTAAAATTTTTCTGTAAGAATAGACTCGAATACTTTTGAGATACTGGATGTTAAAACAATTGGTCGATAGTTGGAGGATTGGGAATGGTCACCCTTCTTTGGGACTGGGTGAATGAGAGCAAAGTTCCAGCAAGAAGGAAAGGTACAAGTTGACAGTCAAAGGCAAAGGAGTTTGCCTAGGCAGGGTGTAAGCACAGAAGCACAGTTCTTGAGGAGAACAGGAGGGACTCCATCAGGCCCATATGCCTTGTTAGTTTTGAGACCAGTGATGGCAGAAAATACATCAGCTGAAGAAATTTTAATGTCAGCCATGAGGAAGTCAGAGGGGGGGAAGTGATGGAAGAACAGCACCGGAATCATCTAAGGTGGAATTGTAGGAGAAAGTCTGAGTGAAGAGATCTTCTTTGTCAGTAGACAAAATAGCTACAGAGCCATCAGAGTAGAGAAGAGGAGGGAAGGATGATGAGGTTAAGTTGTTAGAAAGGTTTTTGGCAAGATGCCAGAAGGAGCGGGAAGAATTCGAATTGGAGAGTTCAGAACATTTAGTGTGAATGAAATTATTTTAGTAGAGCGAAGAACAGACTTAGCACGATTCCGGGCAGAAGTATACAAAAGATGTGATTCAGGGGTGGGTTGGCTCCGGTACCCTTTATAGGCCCTCTCCTTGTTGCGGACAGCATTAGAACAAGCGTGATTAAGCCAAGGCTTTCTTGCATTAGACAAAGGATATGAGAAAGGAATGTATGCTTCCATGCTCGAGAGAATAACCTCCATAATGCGTAAGGCACACACAGATGGCTCCCAACCATGGAAGCAATAGTCATTCCAGAGAAAATCAAAGAAGTACTTTCTGAGGGCCTCCCAATCCACAGCTGCAAAGTGCCACAGACTACGTTTCTTTGGAGGGTCCACAGGCCGTACTGGAGCGATAGGACAGGTTAAAGTAATAAGGTTATGATCTGAGGAGTCCAACGGAGAGAAAAGATTAACAGTGTAAGCAGAAGGATTAGTTGTAAGGAAGAGGTCAGGTATGTTGGAGCTCTCTCCAAGGCTGTCAGGGATACGGGTAGGGTGCTGTACAAGCTGCTCTAGGTCATTAAGGATAGAAAAGGTGTAGGCTTGTTCACCAGGTGGATCAGTGAGAGGAGAGGTGAGCCAAAGGTGGTGGTGAATGTTGAAATCTCCTAGAATGGAGATTTCAGAGAAAGGAGAAATGGATAGAATGTGTTCCATCGTTGAAGTAAGATAGTCGAAGAATTTTTGATAGTCAGTAGAATTAGGCGATAAGTAAACAGCACAGATATATTTAGCCAGAGAATGACAAGAGAGCCAATGCCAGAGGGTAGAGAATTCAGAAGAATCAAGTTCAGGAACACGAGAGCAAGAGAAGTCGTTGTGTACATATACACAACAGCCACCTTTGGCTTTGAAATAAGTATAGAGAAAGTAGGAGGATACAGAAAAGGGTTTCGTGCCAGTTGTCTCAGACAGCTGAATCTCTGTTAAGAAGAGAAGGTGAGGTTTAGAGGAGAAGAGGTGGCGTTCCACAGAAAGGAAGTTAGAAGAAAGGCTGCGAATGTTGCAGAAATGAAGAAGAAGTGAGTCAGACAGTGGTTCCAGGCATACTGAGTCATCATCTGGAGAGGGGCAGATGGTGGGAGCAATTATGGTACCCCCCCTGGGGACTCCGAGGCTGGGTTGGAAGAAGAGTGATTTCATGTCACAAGACAATAAAAACCACAAGAATTAAATTGTATTTACTTAACAGTTTTAGTTAGAGTTTCCTGGTGTGATAACAGAATATTTTCTCACCAGTTACAAAATTAATACAGGCCTATTTGGGTTCTAATCCCACCAGCATGCTGTGAGCAAATATTGTTACCCATTTCGCCTCGCAAGCGAAATCTCATTCACGGTGGGTCAGTTTGGCTAGTGGCTCACAAAACTGACTGACATGTTAGCCACTTTTTGCCCAGTGCGATGCCGCCTTAAGGAAGTGGTTCAGCATGAGTGGTACACACTACTCTTGCATGTTTACACTAGTCCCGGTGATACCCTTGTACACTAAGGGTAGCAGCGGAGATGGCACGGATAATACTTGGGAACATTGTGTTAGTGTCACATCATGACAGACAGTATCATTCAGCTACACTCAAGGCATGCTGTACGATCAGGTTAAGTTCATGGATAACTTATAGGAAAAGATCAATTGTATATGATTTGTGGTGATCGTTTAAGCGAAAATGAGATTGTATGCCAAAAAAAAAGAAGCTGCTTTGTAGGGGATCATAGTGATCACATAAGCAGAAATCGCAATAGCTCATTAATAAAAGGTTTCTAAAATGTCAAGATCATAAAGGGGAGAAAGTGGTTGTGTAGGTCAGATGATGATGATGAATACTAAATTGACCAAGAGATGTCACTTGACGAAATCATACTAGAGGTGGAGGAGGAAGAACACCTTACTATCTATCTATCTATCTATTGCCAGACGCCTCAATCCCGAACGGGGTGGCCACAAACAAATCGCCTCCATGTCACTCTGTCCCCTGCCATTTCACTACCACGCTCCCAACTCACACCCCCCTCTCTCATATACCTCTCCACTCCATCCCTCCATCTCATCCTCGGCCTCCCCCTCCCTCTTGCCCCCTCCACCTCACTCACATACACTCTCCTCGTCAATCTTTCACTCTCCATCCTCTCCACATGCCCAAACCACCTTAACGTGTTTCTCCTAACGCTTCCCATCACGTCCTCAACACTTAATGTAAATGATGTGACAAAAGTAACAACATCAGAGAGGGCAGTGGAGTGACCGATATGGCAATAACTGATCCGAGTACAGTCCATCTTCACCGTATGATTAGGTTACGGCAAGTGACAGCTGATTGATAAGCAGTTGACCATATAGCAGTGCCATTATAATGGGTTTAATGAGGATATGTTGTGGTCAAGGGTCACGCAGCCCAAAAAGTCTAAAAACAAGTTCCAACTCACCTAAAATGGTTCCTTGGCTACTCCGAGTTGTCACCATGATCCCCCACCCACCCATGGCTTAGGAACAGCTATTATCCCTGGGCACTCACGCATGATTATCAGGAGCAGGTGATTAATGATGAGGAGAGCAATGTGGTGAGGCAGCAAGAGAGTGATCAGGTGAGGCAGGGGGAGAGCAGGCAGTGTGCAGGAGGAGGAGGCAGCAGACAAAATGGAGACAGATGAGACAGGGGTGGTGATTTGATGTTCTGCTGGTAGAAGGCCTTGGCTCTTTGGCTCTTCTTCTGTGCTGGTGGATTACTTGGGTTGGAAGAATGATGTTATGGTTGTTTGTCCCACTGTCATTTTCTTTTGGACAAGTAGCTGTCTGGAAAAAAGACAGAATAAAAGAGAGAAGTGGAGGAGGAGGTAAATATGATTTGGAGCAGATGGGGGACATTGAAGGTGTGTGCAAGATATTCACAGACAATATCTTTGCAGCATGTGAGATGGTGTGTGGGATGAAGAGAAGATGAAAGTGGGTGCAAAGAACAGCATGGTGGAATGAAGAGATGAGAGAGGCTGTGGCACAAAAGGAGAAAGCATATAGTGAGTGGATGAGAAACGGGGCTGTGGAGGAAGTTGAGAGATGGAAGGGAGAGTTATATGTAGAGAGGAAGAGAGAGGTGAAAAGATTAGTAAAAGAGAGTAAGAAAAGAGTGGACGAGGAATTTGGAAGGAATTTGAGTGTGAAGTGTGGGGAATATAAGAAAATGTTCTGGGAAGAGGTAAAGAGAGCTAGACAGGGTGATAAAGAAGTAAGTCAGGGAGTGAAAGATAAAAGTGGTAGATTGGTAGTGGAGAAAGGAGAGAAAGTGAGCAGATGGAGAGAACACTTTAAGGAATTGTTGAATGTAGAGAATGAAAGTAATGTGAGTATAAGTGGCAGGGTAATGGCTGGAAGAAGGAGGGAGGTGAGAAGAGAGGAAGAAATTGGGTGGAAGCAGTGGAAGTAATGAAAAAAGTCAAAATAGGAAAAGCCCCAGGAATTGATGGAGTGTGTGATGAACTGCTGAAGCATGGGGGAGAGATAGTAGTAGAATGGATATGGAAGATGTGCTTATTAGCCTGGGAGGAAGTTAGGGACCAGGGCCCATATGTATAAAATCTACATCATAGTTAGGTGAAAATCAGAAACATAAGACTTAAGGAGCAGTTCATCATAACAAAGTTGAGACTTTGTTAGGTCAATATCATAAGCTGCTGAGATGGCGGTTTGCAATACGTAACACTTGCAAGTTTTGAATATTGACGAAAAATTTAAAAAAAAAACTGCAGAGAAAAGACATAACAAAAAATCTAAAAGTAATCCCTCTACTATCCGGACGCCCACTATCCGGACACCTCACTATTTGGACATCGTGGGCTGATGGCCGAAACCCCCAAATTGTGGGGGGGGATCCGATTTTTCCCGACTGCGTCAGTTTGAATTTCCCGCCCACGCCAACTAGCTCCCTTCCTGCTCAGTCTCCCTCCTACTAGTTCTGTCTCAACTCCCGTGAACAGTGGATGGCTGTCCACTCGTTTGTGGTATTTTCGTTCTTGTTTAAATAATCAAAAGTCACAGTGCTAAGGAGTAAGTGTAGTTAAACACTGGGTTACTGGACATGCTTCAAGAGCAATTATGACCACTGTAAAAACCTTAGAGATGAGGGTAAACAACAATCGTGGACTGTAAGTAAACATTGTCAACTGCTAAATATTTTCCATAATCACTTCTAAATCCTCATTCTCTGGTTAAATTTTATTCACTTCATGCTTTGTGCCCCATATTTGAGTGCACAGGCTGTGAAAGAGGTGATTTTCTCAGTGATTACCATGTCTCTTACATACATTCACTATCTAGTCAACTGGTGAACATTTTTGCCCCACACACCTCTAAATCATAATTTTTCTGGTTACATTTTATTTACTTCATGCTTTGTGTCCCATATTTGAGTGCACAGGCTGTGAAAAGGTGATTTTCTCGGTAATAATCATGTCTGCCTTACTCACCTCAAAATCATCATTTTTGGGTTAAAATTCGATTAATTCATGCTTTGTGCCAATTATTTATGTGAATGGGGTCTTAATTAAGTGCCATGCATGTCCAGGAGGGAGGTAGGTAGGTGGTTTTTTGATTTAGGTTAGGTTAGGTTAGGGTCAAGAATGACCGGTGCTGTTGGTGAACAGTGAACACCTTTGCCATACCTAACTCTTTTTCTGTTAACAGTTTATTTATTTGATGCTTTGTATCCCATATTTTAGTGCATAAGATGTGAGAAATGATGATTTTCATAGTGATTGCCACGTCCGATACTTATTTACACTAAGCTGCCAACTCATGAACATCTATGCCTTACTTACCTCAAAATCATCATTTTTGGGTTAAAATTCATTGAATTCATGCTTTGTGTCCATTATTTAATGCATATGGTGTGAGAAAGGGTGATTTTCATAGTGATTTCCATGTCTGATACTTACTTACACATGCTGGCAAGTTGTGAGCACCTATGCCTTACTCACCTCTAAATCATAATTTTTTGGTTAAAATTCAGTTAATTCATGCTTTGTTTGCATTATTTATGTGAAAGGGGACTTAAATAAGTGCTATGCATGTCCAGTAGGGAGGTAGGTAGGTGGTTTTCTGATTTAGGTTAGGTTAGGTTAGGGTCATGAATAACCAGTGCTGGAACTTCAGGGCCAATATCCAGACAAGACCAATATCCGGAAAAGACCAATATCCGTACATGCCTTTGGCTCTATTATGTCAGATAATGGAGGGATTACTTGTACTGCGATATTTTTTAAAAACGCCTTCAGTGAAAAGTCAACTATTTAATGTCAAGTTTTAGGAATTATTTATTTACTACTATGTTTTATTGTGGACGAGGACATGTTTCATCACCATACCATCTTGCAAACAAAGAACACCACCGCCACCAGCATCATGGAGAACTCCAACAGTACGATAGCGAAACACACAAGTGGTCGTCACCACTACAAAGCTGCATTTTTCCAGTTGAAAGGTAACACAATATTAAAATAACCATCATTTCCGACAGGAAAGCTTTGTTTCTTGCTACTGGTCTTGTTAGGCTCTCCCGCACCAAATCTGTCAAAAAAATTATGCCTGCACTGTCCAAGCGGTATCTCTTTACCAGTTCTGCATCACTTAGGACATTAAGCACATCATTCCTGTCATGAGAATGTCTAGGTTGACAGTGGCAAATCTGTTGTTGTTGTGATGGTGCGGCCATGTTTAACGTTATGATCGAGTCATAAGCCGCGTCCTAAGCGCTATACCAACTCAGGAGGTGTCTCCAGCTATGATGCAGGTTAGGTCAAATATAAGGAGTTATGACTCGCTCCTGTGACTTTGGGACGGACTTTCGCCTTATGATGCACTTATAGTGTTTTATAAGTACGGGCCCTGGAGGTTTGAAAGTCAGGTGTAATTGTTTCCCTGTACAAAGGAAAAGAGGTAAATGTGTGGTAATCATAGGTGTATTTCTCTTCTTAGTGTAATAGGAAAAATATATGGTAGGATACTTTTTGACAGTTAGGGAAATAACAGAGGAGTTAGTTGAAGAAGAACAGGGAGCTTGTAGGAAGGGAAGAGTTTGTGTAGATAGATCTTCATGCATAGGCTTTTAGTGGAAAAGTTTCTAGAGAAGGGAAAGAAGTTGTATGCAGCCTTCATGGTTTTGGAGAAAGCATATGATGGGGTGGATAGACAAGGAATGTGGAATGTATTAAGAATATATGGAGTAAATGGGAAGTTGTTGAATGCCGTGAAGAGGATGTATGAAGGGGCTAAGGCTGCAGTGCATGTAGATAGTGAACTGAGTGAATTTTTCTGTTTGAATGTTGGATTGAAACAGGGATTTGTCATGTCCCCATGGTTGTTCAGTCTGTATATGGATGGGATTTTAAAAGAGATATAAGGTAGGGCAGTGCATGTTGAGGCGACCTTCATGAGAGAGGATAGTGTTGGGAAACTTCCTGTATTGTTCGCAGATGATTCTGTGTTGTTAAGTGAGAACGTAGGGGAACTGCAAGGCATTATGAATGAGTTAGGGAGTGTGTGTAAGAAACGGACTGTATAGATGAATTTAGGGAAGAGTAAAGTCATGGTCTTCAAGAGAAATGAAGCCACTGAATGTACAATAAGGCTGGATGAGGAGAAAATAAGTACTTGGGTAGTGTGATGAGTAAGAATGTAAGTTTAGAGGGCTGAAATGCTTGAAGGGGTACAACAGGGAAAAATGATTGCTGCTTCTTTGAAAGCAGTGATATGAAACAGGGAAGTGAACATGGAAGTAAAAAAGTCGCTACATGACAGTTGAGTATTGTGATACCAACCCTAACGTATGGAAGTGAAGTTTGGACCTTGTTGGTAGGACACAAGTAAAGAGACAGTAATGGAAATGAGTTATTTGAGAGGAGCATGTGGAATTGCATGGAGAAGCAGACTGACAAATGAGGAAGTGAATGAGCATTGTGGTGTGGATGTGGAGAGGATGGAGAGTGAGACTAATGAGGAGAATGTATGCAAGTGAGGTGGATGGGGGGAGTGGGAGGGGGAGGCTGAGGATGAGATGGAGGGATGAAGTGGAGAGGTATATGAGAGAGGGCAGTGTGAGCTGGAAGCAGGGCAGTGAAATGGCATTGGACAGGGCGACATGGAGGCAATTTATTTGTTGCCACCCCTTACGGGATTGAGGCATCTGGCAGGAGGTAGATAGATAGCTGTCTGTATGTATGAAGAACCTTTTCAGTTTTGTAACAGGTAGTCGGGCATGGGATGTGCAGTATTTGTGACAAGTGAGTGCATAAGAGACTATGAGGTAATGCTGATATGTGTTCAGTGTATAGTATGTTGGGGAGAGCGTGTAGAGATTGTCAGACATGAAAGGATTGATCTTGTTGGTGAGTCTCTTCAGTGTGTGGAGGAGTTTAATTGTCTGGAGGACATGTTATGTGCTGGAGGTGGGGCTGGAGCTAGCTGTGTGACTAGAATGAGGAGTGTTTGGAAGAAGCTCAGGGAGCTCTTTCCTCTCTTGACAGTGAGAGAGCTCTCCCTCTATTCCAAGGGATCTTTGTATGTGGCATGTGTTAGGAGTGTAATGCTGTATGGCAGTGAGACTTGGGCAGTAAAGGAGGAGGATATCATAGGCTTGAACGTACAGAGATGACATTGATTAGGTGGATGTGTAGTGCATCCTTGAATGCCAGGGCTGGGAAGCCTAGGTTTATGATTGAAGACTTGAGAGGAAGGATAGGACTGGAGTGTGTTGGTTTTGTGATGAGGAGGGATAGATTGAGTTGGTTTGGATATGTGGAGAGGATGGGGGATGACAGGTGTGAAAAGTGAGAAGTGTGACATTTGGAGTAGGATTGCCAGAGGCAGACCAAAAATGACCTGTGATGAGGTTATAGAGTGTGACTTTTGGGATAAGGGACTGAGTAGGGAGGCTGCCCGAGATCGAACAGCATGAAGAATCATCATTAGATGACCAAGAGTGACACATGCAAGCATATTTGAACCTTTTTAAACGATACAAATGAACGAAAGGTGATGGAAAAATTAGGCAGCACTACATCAAGTGAGTTCTTCTCCAGCACATATAGTGTGCTGTACCCAAGCTAAGGGCTCAGAATATCATACATATACATGGCATCATAGGTATTAATATTTAACATGAGGGATTGGTGCACCCTGTTTTGGTCAGGAGGGCTAGATTGAGATGGTTTAGGCATGTCGAGAGGATGGGGGATGACAGTTGGATGCAGAAAGTGAGAACATGAGGGGCAGAGGTGCGAGTGGCAAACTGGAAAAGATCTGGGTCAAGGTCATAGGGTGAGACCTCAGAAATGAGAGACTAAGTAAGGAGACTGCCAGAAATCGAGCAGTGTCGAGAGCCACCATTAAGTGACCAAGGCTGTCACATGCAAGCACAGTGGAGCGTTCACAAATGATACGAATGATTTGATATGATAATCAAAGCTACATAATGCACAAAAAATGTTGTTGTGGTACCATTAGATTTGCCATCAGAACAACATTGTTAGCATAAAGGCAAGTTAATTGACTCCATTCATTATCATTTGGCTTCAGTTTTTCTTCAACTTATGCTGTCCTACTGTCAGATGACATTTTTCCACCGAAAGATTGG
Source organism: Birgus latro (assembly GCA_018397915.1). Lineage (NCBI taxonomy): Eukaryota > Metazoa > Arthropoda > Malacostraca > Decapoda > Coenobitidae > Birgus > Birgus latro. The sequence goes on from JAGKTI010032278.1 coordinate 11,121, forward strand.
ATAAGATAAAATACTGAAACAGGGAAAGACAAAGTAGAAAAGTGAGAAAGCTGTCGACAGTATGCTCAGTGATGTGACCTACTTATCATTCAAGCACCAAGAATCCTGGCATCATCTTACATGCCAGACTTTCTGCACATAATTTTAAAAATTATTCTAATTGACATACTTCACATTCATCTGCCACATAGTTATTCCATTGATTATCAAGTTTAAAAAGGGTTACCAAACTCTTTGCTTGTGCAACTTCATACATACTTCATCTTGCCAACTCAATCTCCAACAGTTCCCTACCCTTCTCAACTTTATACAGTGTACAATCGCCCAAAGAAGTGATGACTCGCTTTCATTAAGTTTCGGACAAAACTCCCTGGGTCTGGCATCTTTTATTTAGGAGACGGAAACAGTCTTTGCCTGCCCTGCAAACATTTTTTATGGTGTAAAAAAATTAATCTTGCAAAAATACTTGTTAAGTTTAGCCCTTTTTTTTTTTTTTAATAGATCAATAAAAAAATAAATAAATTGTGACATCTGGCACATTTTCACGACTCATGCCAGCAGTTACCAATGAAGCGATTTTCCCACTAAATTTAGAGATTTGAAAAGCAGTCTAGCTGGTATAAAATTATTTCATTTCTCTAGCTCTTTTTTTTTCAGGTCGCCCATTTTTTTTTTTTAGGTCTTGCCCATTTTTTTTTTCGTTAATTTCCCTCAGTCTGGCGGATTTTTACCACATCTGAGACTAATTTAGCGGATTTCAATAATTTTTCCTTTGGCAACAGTGCATGGCAGGCCTTCTGTCAGTCATTACCA
>JAGKTI010032279.1:0-11933 GCA_018397915.1 Birgus latro
GACTCCCACCCTACACCATATCACTGTCTACTAATACCGTCTTCAATTTCTCTGTCTGCCTTGCATCTGTTCAACCCTGCCGCGAGCCTCCTAAGATTTTATCCTTTACGGGTCAACCCCTTCACCATAATTGCGTCTGTATTATTGCATCCTCCAGACGATTTCATTCGACTTTGAGATTTTTTTACCATCTGAAAAAATAACTTCCAGTTATCCTTCTTTGCTAAAATCCTTCCAAAATTGAACAAAATCGGCCGAGTTAAAAATACTAGAGAACAGAAGTCCTCTGGTTGAAGGAGTTACTCGTAAGGACTTCTCTTATATTTTATTCTTGCTACCTATAAGACGATTTTTTTTTTTTTTTTTGCAGTTAAGAAGATGCGTCTTGAAAGGTATAGGACCCCAGCAGTTCGAAGTTTGTTTTCTCTGAGCCGAATAAGGTTGTCTGGAGTTAGTAAGAATAAAAAAGAAAAATGGATGGAAGTGATAAAACTGAGAACAGAGAGTTGCGGTATTGTGCACATGTACAGACTAAATAATATATGTAGATGTGCTCGAGTCTCCTTAAGTGACGAGAATACGGCAGGAACAGGGACAGATATGCGACAGGGTAGGAGTAGGGTATGGTAGGAGTAGGGAGGTATTCTTGGTGTTGATGTCACCCCCCACCACCACCATCATCCTCTCTACTTTATCCTCTTGGTGTGACCTTCTGTCATGGGGGGCGTGGGTGGTGTGACCCAAAGGAGGGGGTGTAGGTTCTGGGAAGGATAGAGCCCGGGAATGGTGTCGGAGTGGGGCGGGGCGGGGCAGGTGGAGGGTGACAGAGCGGGGCAGCGGGTCCAGGGGTAAAGGGGTAGGTTCTGGGAAGAGGGAGCGTGGGCAGGTGCAGGGTGACGGGGCGGGGAGCGTAGTGGGGGCGGGGCGGGGCAGCGGGTCCTGGCGCGGGCTGGCCTGGGAGCCAGCAGCCTGCCAGAGCTTAGTATCACCCGCGTCGCCGCCACCGCCGCACGAATAGCGCCGCTCCGCGTCGCTCGGCCGCCCTCACACCCGCCACCCGAGTCCGTGCCACGCCCAGCCGGAGTCATACATGCAACATTATTTGTGGGGCGATTGTGAGGTGGTGTGAGAGATGTTCTGCAGGAAAGCAGCTGAACCAGTGTAGTGCCAGTGTGACCGTGTGTCATGTGTATACTAAAGTGTCAGTCAGTGCAACATGGGTAATGTTGAGGGTAAAGTGGGAGGGAGGCGTCACGTGGAGCCGCCCTACTGCACATCGCGACCCCTCCCGCCTCTGCCCAGGGAGGAGATGGAGGAAGATGGAGATCTAGACCTCGACCTAGACTCCCCGCCACCCTATCCGCCGCCGCCGCCGCCGGGGGAAGAAAACAACAAGAGGTTCTCTTGGCGACTTCGAGACTCCGCCGTCTTTGGCCCGAGCGAGACCAAGCGGCGGTCGTGGCTACTGAACATGACCAATGGCGGCGACAAGGCGAGAACACGACTTGCCAAAGACGGTAAGGATGTCCACGATGGCCAAGTGGCCCCCGGCGGCAGCAGAGACGCGGCCGACACCGGGGACGCCCGCCTCTTGTCCTACACCTTCAGCAGCGACTCCAAACAGCCAGTGACAAGTGAGACGACCTGGCAGCTGCGTGATGGCAAGCTTGTGGCCGTCAGCAACAAGGACAGAGTGCGAGGCGAGGATGCTCGTGCCCCAGGTTACAGCCTCCTACACCAGTGCTCCAAAACTGACGACCCAGCATCACCTGCCATGACCCAGGACTTGAAAGATGTTATCCAAGAACTACGAGGAAATGGCAACGTGGACAGCAAGACGACAGTGCAGAAGATGGATGACGGGCGAGGAGGTGTGGTTACCGTGACCACCACCCGCCACACCGTCACCTCAGGCTACCAGGCACAGACACAGTGTCCTGATGAGTCGCTCAGCAAGCTGGAGGCTGAGCTCACTGCACTTCTCAACCCAGAACTGAACTCCCACGGTAGGTCACAACCAACTAGAATGAATGGTACCGTAGATTTAGGAACTCAGATGTCTCACGCAAACCAGGATGGAGTAATGGGAGTCACGCACACTAATGGAGTCACGCACACTGCTAGAGTCACACAAAACTCGTATAACATTTCAGTTACACCAAACCTACCGCTACCTGACCTGCAGGAATTTTCAGGTAAAGGGGTTCCATTGCTGCCTGATGTTGTCAAGGGAGAGCATAGAGGGTTAGAGATTGAGGGATCAGCCGGGGTTAGTGGTCGACCCATATCTAATGGAGTTGAGGGCAGGGTCGAGGTGCATGGTCCTGATGCTGCCGTTGGCTTCAGTGGGGCGGTACCGGAGATGAAAATAAGTGAACATCAGCCTCATTCAGCAAAGGTAGAGGCTGGTTTAAATCTAAAAACCGACGCTCCACACATTGGCGTGGATGTGGATGCAGGTCATCATTCAGTATCTGGAGAAATGCCAGATGCTAAGGGGAAGTTGGGGCAGGTGCGACTATCTGGCCCTGAAGTAGAAGTGGGTGTAGCCAGCTGCCCTACTGTGCCTACTACAGAAGTAGAGGGAGGGGTTTCAGCCACCATGCCCTCTGGAAAGCAAAAGGGCAAAAAATTAGGTGGCCCATGTTCCTGTTTTAGCGCCCCAAGTAAAGTGAAAAAGGAAGAGCCATATGTGTCTGCTAAGGGGCAAGGTAAGGGGGAGCTTCCTAGTGTTGAGGCTGGGGTTAAAGGTCCAGAGGTCTCAGTTGACATGGAGGGTAAAGGATCTGAGGGAGAAAAGAAGGTTAGAAAACCCAAGAAAAATGCCAAACTTGGTTCTTGTTTTGGAAAGTCCAAAGAACCTAAACTAGAAAGTGAGCTGGAAACCAATTTACCCAGTGCAGAAGTGGGTGTAAGAGCAGATCCCTCTGATATGCCAGTAGTAGATGCTCGCCTGGCAGGAAGAGCAGACCTTCCTTGGATTGACATGGAAGCAGGAGTGAAAGGCGAGGGAGAGTACAGTACAGCAGTGCCGTTCGGTGATGTGCAGGCAGCAGGAGGTGAAGCAAAGTATCACCTGTCTGCTACGACACCAACAGGAAGTTTGGGAATGCATCCAGGTACTAATATGATAGGAGATTTACCAAAGATTCAAACAGGAGAGTCACCCACACTTAAACTAAAAGGTGAAATCCCTGACACTTCTCTCAGTGTACAAGGACCCAAGGATGTATCTCGTGGGGTTCAGCTGAGAGTAGATTTACCAACTCCTACCATTGATGGACAGACAGCGATAGGTACAGATTTGCCCAAATTTGATGCTGATTCACCCAAGTTGCAGTTTCGAGGAGACCTGCCTTCGTCTCGTTATGAAGGAGAATGGCCAGGTATGAAAACTGGAGACGCAGACATCAAAGTCAGTGAAAAATTCCCTGATGTCCCTTCAGCAAAAGCAAAAGTGGAAGTACAGAGTGCAGCACTGGATGTATCTGCCCCATCCTTGCCTGCTATGTCTATAGATGCTAAGCCAAGAATTACCACGCCAAGTGGTGATATTGACATTCCTGAAGGTGAAGCAAAGGTTGATTTTGATGCTCCCAAAGTTGAATTAAAGGGAGAGAAGCCCAAGGCAAAATTTGGATCATGTTTTGGAAAACCAAAGACTCCTAAAGTGGAGGGGGAATATAAGCCAGGCAAGGTTAGCATTGAGAGTCCAGATGTAAGTGCTGGAGCCAGTGTCAAAGCACCAGATGTAAGTGCTGGAGCCAGTGTCAAAGCACCAGATGTAAGTGCAGGAGCCAGTGTCAAAGTACCAGATGTAAGTGTTGGAGCCAGTGTCAAAGCACCAGAAGCAAAGGCTGACATCAGTGTACCTTCACCTGATGATGTAAAAGTCAAAACAGGGAAGCCAAAATCCAAGTTCGGGTCATGTTTTGGGAAACCAAAGACTCCTGATCTTGAAGGTGAATACAAACCTGGAAAACTTGAAGTGGAAGGACCGAAAGGGGAAGTGAGTGGTAGTATAAAAGGTCCTGAAGCCAAGACTGATGTTGATCTGGATATTGAATCACCCAAAGTAAAAGTTGAAGGTGGAGTTTCAGCTCCAGAAGTGGATGTTCCTTCAGCAGAAGTCAAAGTCAAAGGCAAGAAACCAAAGGGCAAGCTTGGCTCATGTCTTGGCAAGCCCAAAACACCAGAAGTGGAGAGTGAGTACAGACCTGCCAAAATTCAAGTCGAAGGTCCTGAAGGAAGTGTTGGGGCCAGTGTCTCCGTTCCAGAAGCCAAAGCTGATGTCACCATAGATAGTCCTGATGTGAAGGTAAAGGGCAGCAAACCTAAAGCAAAGCTGGGTTCATGTTTCGGTAAACCTAAAGCTCCCAAAGTTAAGGGTGAAATAGAACCTGGTAAAATCGAAGTTGAGGGCCCTGATGTTAGTGCTGAAGGAAGCATAAAAACACCAGGAGTGAAGGGTGATGTTGATGTAAATGTTGAAGCACCAGATGCCAAACTGAAAGGAAAAGGCACAGGAAAACCAAAGGCAAAACTAGGATCTTGCTTTGGTAAGCCCAAAGGAGGTAAAATTGAAGCAGCATATCAACCACCAGAAGTCAAACTTGAAGGTCCTGAGGTTCCGAAAGTTGAGGTAGATGTTCCTGACCTTGAGGGCAAAGTGCAGGTGGAGGCTCCAGAAGCCTCGGTTGACATACCATCATTGCCAGAAGTGAAGGGAGGGATTGGATTTGATGTTGATATTCCCAAAGTTGAACCAACACTGAGAGTGGAAGGAGAAATCCCAGACATACCCAAAGTCGAAGCTGAATTNCCAAAGTTAAAGTAAAGGGGGATAAGCCCAAGGCTAAACTTGGATCATGTTTTGGAAAACCAAAGACTCCCGAAGTGGAAGGAGAATATAAACCAGGCAAGGTTAGCATTGAGAGTCCAGATGTAAGTGCTGGAGCCAGTGTCAAAGCACCAGACATAAGTGCTGAAGCCAGTGTCAAAGCACCAGATGTAAGTGCTGTAGGTGCTGTTAAAGCACCAGTAGCAAAAGCTGACATCACTGTTGACTCACCTGATGTTGACGTCAGAGTCAAGGCAGGGAAACCAAAATCCAAGTTGGGATCATGTTTTGGGAAACCAAAGACTCCAGGTATTGAAGGTGAATACAAACCTGCAAAGCTTGAAGTGGAAGGACCAAAAGGTAAGACGAGTGGTAGTATAAAAGGTCCTGAAGCCACGGCTGATGTAGACCTTGATATTGAATCTCCTGAAGTAAAAATTGAAGGTGGAGTTTCAGCTCCAGAAGTGGATGTTCCTTCTGCAGAAGTCAAAGTCAGAGGCAAGAAACCTAAGGGCAAGCTTGGCTCATGCTTTGGCAAGCCCAAAACTCCAGAAGTGGAGGGTGAGTACAAACCTGGAAAGGTCGAACTGGAAGGTCCAGAAGGAAGTATTGGGGCCAGTGTCTCTGTTCCAGAAGCCAAGGCTGATGTCAGCATAGATAGTCCTGATGTGAAGGTCAAGGGCAGTAAACCTAAAGCAAAGCTGGGTTCGTGTTTTGGTAAGCCTAAAGCTCCGAAAGTGAAAGGTGAAATAGAACCTGGTAAAATCGAAGTTGAGGGCCCTGATGTTAGTGCTGAAGGAAGCATAAAAACACCAGGAGTGAAGGGTGATGTTGATGTAACTGTTGAGGCACCAGATGTCCAAGCGAAGGGAAAGGGCACAGGAAAACCAAAGGCAAAGCTAGGATCTTGCTTTGGTAAGCCCAAAGGAGGTAAAATTGAAGCAGCTTATCAACCGCCTGAAGTCACACTTGAAGGCCCTGAGGGTCCAAAAGTAGATATTGATGTTCCTGATCTTGAAGGCAGATTAGAATTAGAAACTCCTAAGGCTACCATTGACATCCCCTCATTGCCAGAAGTGAAGGGAGGGATTGGATTTGATGTCGATATTCCCAAAGTTGAACCAGCACTGAAAGTGGGAGGAGAAATTCCGGATATACCCAAAGTCGAAGCAGAATTCGGTGGTAAGGCAGATATTCCTGAGGTAGACATTGAATGTAAGATGCCATCAGGTCCTGAGTTTAAAGGTGATCTTGATGTGGATGCAGCACCTAATTTTAAACTTGAAACAGACATCCCAGATTTGCCAAAAGGTGATCTTGAACTTGATATTAGTGGCAGCTTACCTAAATTTTCCGGAGAAATGAAGGGACCGGAAGTTTCTATTCCCAATCTTCCATCTCCAAAAGTCCAAGCAGAATTTAAAGGAGATTTGCCAAAGTCTGACATTGGACTTGATATCGATGGCACACTACCAAGTTTCTCAGGAGAAGTAGCGGGGCCAGATGTTTCCATGCCTGATCTTTCATCTCCAAAAGTTGAAGCAGAAATCAAAGGAAGCCTACCTTCAGTTGAACTCCCAGAAGCAAAACTTGACCTACCAGCAGCACCAGGTCTTGAGGTGAAGGGAGAAGTAAAGACTCCTGAAATATCCGGAGAAGTAGAGATACCAGAGGCAAGGATAAAACCAAAGAAATCCAAAATGGATCCTTGTGCCTGTCTTGGAAAACCAGGGAAAGTTAAACTTGAAGAACCATATATTGCTGCCGGAATAGAAGGAAAAGGAGATGCTAAAGGTGTAGATATTGGTGTGGAAGCTAGGGGTGCAAAACTTGATCCATCAGTCAAGGTTGAAGGAGAAATTACTGGGCCAAGTATTGGTACTGACATTCCTGAAGGGGAAGCAAAGGTTGATGTTGATGCTCCCAAAGTTAAAGTAAAGGGAGATAAGCCCAAGGCTAAATTTGGTTCATGTTTTGGAAAACCAAAGACTCCTAAAGTGGAGGGAGAATATAAGCCAAGCAAAGTCAGCATCGAGAGTCCAGATGTAAGTGTTGGAGCCAGTGTCAAAGCTCCTGAAATAAGTGCTGGAGCCAGTGTCAAAGCACCAGATGTAGGTGCTGGAGCCAGTGTTAAAGCACCAGAAGCAACGGCTGACATCAGTGTACATTCACCCGATGTCGATGTCCAATTGGAGGCACAGAAACCGAAATCTAAATTGGGATCATGTTTTGGAAAAACAAAGACTCCTGATATTGAAGGTGAGTACAAACCTGCAAAACTTGAAGTGGAAGTACCGAAAGGGGAAGTGAGTGGTACTTTAGAAGGTCCTGAAGCCAAAGCTGATGTGGATCTGGATATTGAATCTCCTGAAGTAAAACTTGAAGGTGGAGTTTCAGCTCCAGAAGTGGATGTTCCATCTACAGAAGTCAAAGTCCGAGGCAAAACCCCAAAGGGCAAGCTTGGCTCATGCTTTGGCAAGCCCAAAACTCCAGAAGCGGAGGGTGAGTACAAACCTGGAAAAATTGAAGTGGAAGGTCCAGAAGGAAGCACTGGGGCCAGTGTCTCTGTTCCAGAAGCCAAAGCTGATGTCAGCATAGATAGTCCTGATGTGAAGGTAAAGGGCAGTAAACCTAAAGCAAAACTGGGTTCTTGTTTTGGTAAACCTAAATCTCCGACTGTTAAAGGTAAAATTGATCCTGGGAAGATTGAAGTTGAGAGCCCTACTGTTAGTGCTGAAGGAAGCTTAAAAACACCAAGAGTGAAAGGTGATGTTGATGTAGATGCTGAAGCACCAGATGTCAGAGTGAAAGGAGAAGTTACAGGAAAACCAAAGGCAAAACTGGGATCATGCTTTGGTAAGCCCAAAGGAGGTAAAATTGAAGCAGCATATCAACCACCAGAAGCCAAACTTGAAGGTCCTGAGGTTCCAAAAGTAGAGTTTGATGTTCCTGACTTTGAGAGCAAACTAGAGCTTGAAACTCCTAAGGCCTCAGTTAATATCCCTGCAGTGCCAGAAGTGAAGGGAGGGATTGGATTTGATGTTGATATTCCCACAGTTGAACCAACAGTGAAAGTGGAAGGAGAAATCCCTGATATACCCAAAGTAGAAGCAGAATTCGGTGGTAAGGCAGATATTCCTGAGGTAGGTATTGAATGTAAGATGCCATCGGGCCCTAAGTTGAAAGATGGCCTAGATGTTGATATTCCCCAAATTGACCCTTCATTGGAGGTTGAGGGTTACATACCCGAGATACCCAGAGGAGATGGAGTGTTTGATGGAGAAATTGGCATTCCTGGGTTGAATGTAGCCGGTAGTATGCCCTCAAGTGGAGCAGTAACTGTAGATGGCAAACCACCAAGTCTTGATCTTAAAGGAGATGGATTTGATTTACCTAAAGGTAATACTGAAGTTAACATTGGTGGTAAATTACCTGACCTTTCTGGAGACATCTCAGGAGCAAACGTTACTCTCCCTGAAATACCTTCCTCAAAAGTGGAAGGCAGTATTTCTGGCAATTTGCCTACATTTGAAGTACCTGAAGCTGAGATATCTTTGCCTTCATTGAAAGCTAAAGGAGACATAGGTGTTGGTGATCTTGGAGTGAATATTGATGACCCAGGAGAACTTCCTGCTGTGAAACTTGAGGTAGGAACTCCTGATATGGATATTGATGCCACTATTCCGGAAGGTGATATTAGTAAACCAAAACTGACTGCAAAAGAAGGAAAAGCAAAGGCCAAACTAGGATCTTGCTTTGGAAAGCCAAAAAGTCCTCAAGTGGAAGGAGAGTATAAACTAGGCAAAGTTAATGTTGAGGGCCCTGATATTAGTGCCGAAGGCAGTATCAGAACACCAGAAACCAAAACTAGCGTCAGTGTAGATTCTCCTGATGTAAAAGTCAAAGCAGAAAAACCAAAAGCTAAATTAGGATCTTGTTTCAGTAAGCCTAAATCTCCCAGAGTTGAAGGTGATATTGAACCTGGTAAGATAGATGTTAAGGGCCCTGATGTCGGTGCTGAAGCCAGCATAAAAACGCCAGAAGTGAAAGCTGATGTAGATGTAAATGTTGATGCACCAGATGTCAAAGTGAAAGGAAAAGGGACTGGCAAACCAAAAGCAAAACTTGGATCCTGCTTTGGTAAACCCAAAGGAGGTAAAATAGAAGCAGCATATCAACCACCTGGAGTCAAACTTGAAGGGCCTGATATTCCAAAAGTAGAGGTTGATACACCTCACCTTAAGGGCAAAGCAGAGTTAGAAACTCCTAAAGCCACAGTTGACATTCCTTCAGGGCCAGAAGTGAAAGGAGGGATTAGAGTTGGTGTTGACGTTCCCAAAGTTGAACCAGAGGTGAAATTTGAAGGAGAAATTCCAGATATGTCCAAGGTAGAAGCAGAGATTGGCGGTAAGGTAGATATTCCTGAGGTAGATGTTGAATGTAAGATGCCATCAGGCCCTGATTTTAAAGCTGATCTTGAAGTTGATCATTCCAAAGTTGATCCGGTATTGAAAGTTGAGGGTAATATCCCTGATTTACCCAAGGTTGAAGCAGCGTTTGGTGGAAAAACTGATGCTCCCGAGGTAGGTATTGATTGTAAGATACCGGCAGCTAAAGTAAACATGGGTGGTTTTGATGGTGAACCACTTGAAATTAAGGGAGGTATTCCTGGTCTACCTGAAGGTGATATTAATGTTGATGTTAGTGGTAGCTTGCCTGGTGTTTCTGGGAAAGTGAAGGGCCCAGGGATTGCATTGCCAAAAGTAGAGGGAGAAGTTAAGGGAGACTTACCTGATATGGACCTTCCAGAGACTGATATTTCACTACCTTCTTGGAAAATTGAAGGAAATTCAGAGGGCAGTGTTAATGGAGCAGAAAGTAGTAAACTAGAAGTTGATCCTCATTTGAAGATTAAGGGAGAAATATCAGGTCCCCGTATTTCAGTTCCTAAAGGTGATATTGAGCTTGAAGCTGACACACCTAAAGTCAAAGTAAAGGGAGAGAAACCAAAGGCTAAATTTGGATCGTGCTTAGGAAAGCCAAAAAGTGATGAAATAGAGGGCGAATATAAGCCAGCCAGCATTAATGCTGAGAGTCCAGATGTAAGTGCTGAAGCCAGTATTAAACTGCCAGAAGTCAGGGCTGACGTCAGTTTAGATTCACCTGATGCAAAAGTGAAAACAGGGAAACCAAAATCTAAATTAGGTTCATTCTTTGGTAAACCAAAGAGTCCCATGGCAAAGGGAGAGTACTCTCCAAGCAAGGCTCAGAAAGCTGATGTATCTCTTGGAACAGCTAAAATAAGACCATTTGATACAAATGCTGAAGTTGATGTGGAAGCTGACCTACCAGATGTGAAAGTTGAGGGGGAAGTCACAACTCCTGATGTGCAGGTTCCATCTGCAGAAGTTAGCTTGAAAAATGATAAGCCAAAAGGTGGACTTGGTTCCTGCTTTGGTAAGCCTAAACCACCAAAAGTAGATGATGAGTACAAGCCTGCTGAGGGTGAAGTGGAAGGTCCTAAAGGAAGTGTTGGAACCAGTGTCTCTGTTCCAGAAGTAAAAGCTGATATCAACATAGATAGCCCTGATGTTAAGGTCAAGGGCAGTAAACCTAAAGCCAAACTGGGTTCATGTTTTGGCAAGCCCAAGTCTCCTAAAGGTGAGGTGGAATATGAGCCTGGGACAGTTGATGTCAAGAGCCCTGATTTTAGTCCTGCAGGAGAGATTAGACAAGAGGGTACGCTTCCTCAGTTGCCAGATGTAGACAGTAATGTACAAGCTCCGGTGCCTCCTGTTCGTAAAGGTAAAATGAAGCACCGTATTGGGTATCCTGATGTTAACATCCAGAATGGTCTAGACGTGGACGTCACAACCCCAGATATATTGGTTGGTGCTGGATCAGCAGGAGTGAATTTAAATGCTGAAGGATTGAAAGATATTCCTGATATGAAAGGGGATCTTAATTTTGGAGACAAAGTTGAGTTGAATGCAGATATGCCGAATTTGAATATAGATCATCCCAACACAGATGGTTTGCTTCCACTGGATATTGATGTCCCAGACTTCAAATGTAATTTGCCTGGATTTGGAAAACATGTCGATATTACATCACCTGAATTAAAGGGAACACTACATGGCCCTACTGGCAAATTTAGTGTAGGCGCTGTTACTCCAGGATTAGAAGGCAATGTCAATATCAAGTCACCAGAAACTAGTGCTGATCTTCCAGGATTTACTGTTAAAGCTGACCTCCCTGAATATAAAGACCAGTTTCAGCTAAAAACTGATGTTCCAGAAGGTAAGACTGGCCTTCCAGGATGTGGAGGCAAAATTGGTACGGAATCACATGACATTAAAGCAGATCTCCCTGGATTTGGAGGCAAAATTACTATGGACTCTCCTGACATCAAGGCAGATCTTCCTGGATTTGGAGGCATATTTAGTATGGAATCACCTGATATGAAGGCAGAGCTTCCTGGATTTGGAGGCAAAATTAGTATGGACTCGCCAGACATCAAGGCAGATCTTCCCGGATTTGGAGGCAAATTTAATATGGACTCACCTGATATGAAGGTAGATCTTCCGGGATTTGGAGACAAAATTAGGATGGAGTCACCTGACATCAGTGCAGATCTTTCTGGATTTGAAGGCAAGGCTAATGTTCCAGAAGTAAGGGCAGATCTTCCTGGATTTGGAGGCAAAATTAGTATGGAATCACCTGACATCAGTGCTGATTTTCCTGGATGTGAAGTCAAAGTTAATGTTCCTGAAGTCAAGACAGATCATCCTGGATTTGGAGGCAAGGTTACTGTTCCTGATGTCAAGACAGATCTTCCAGGATTTGGAGGCAAAATTAGTATGGAATCACCTGACATCAAGGTTGATCTTCCTGGACTTAGAGGTAAAGCTGATGTTCCTGATATCAAGACAGATCTTCCCGGATTTGGTGGCAAACTTAGCATGGAATCACCTGACATCAAAAGAGATCTTCCTGGATTTGAAGGCAAAATTAGTATGGAATCACCTGATATCAAGGCAGATCTTCCTGGATTTGGAGGCAAAATTAGTATGGAATCACCTGACATCAAGGC
>JAGKTI010032282.1:314-11932 GCA_018397915.1 Birgus latro
GGAAGAGAGGGAGAGAGAGAGAGAGAGAGAGAGAGAGAGAGAGAGGAAAAATGGTGAAAGTGAATACTAATGAGGCTGGCTGCGAAGTGGCCTTTAATTAGTGTTTGCTAATGAGGGGGGGGGAGAGGTAGAGGGAGAAAGAGGGGAGAGGAAGAGAAGGAAGAGAAGAGGAGGAGCAGAATGATGATGATGATGATGATGATGAGGAGGAGGAGGAGGAGGAGGAGGAGGTGGAAGACAAAGGTTAAGAAACTGAAAAGAGAAACTGGAAAATACTGTATATACACAAAATAAATATCTGAGATGGAGTAGGGAGATGAGTTATAGGAGGAGTGGAATGAGGGAAATGAACGCAAGAGTAGGAAGTTTATGGAAGAGTAGAAGAGGAAGTAGGAGGAGGAAGGAAGGAAAAGAAGGACAGAAAAAGGAGTAGGTGAAGGAAGAGGAGGATGGGTATAGGAGGAAGAAGAGAGGAAAGAAAAAGAAGATGAGAAGGAAAAGAATAAGGGGAAGGAAGAGAGGAAAAAGGTAAGTGACAGAGGGAAGGGAGAAGGATGGGAAGAGGAGGAAAACATGGAAGAGAGAGAAAACAAGAGAAAGAGGGAAAAACAGGATGAAGGAAAGAGAGGGGAAAGAGGAAAGGGGTGAACGTGATGGAAGAGAAGGCAAGAAAGGAAGGGTAGGAGGAGGGTGAAGAGATCGAGTGACAGGTAATGAGAAAAAAATATATATAAATTTAACAGAAATATAAAAAGTAGGAGTGGTATGTTGAATAATTTGAGGTGGGGAAAGAGGAGAGGCAGAAACGGAGCAAAAGAAAGGTATGAAAAGAATGAGAAGAGGAGGGGAATGAGAGAGAGAGAGAGAGAGAGAGAGAGAGAGAGAGAGAGAGAGAGAGAGTAAAATAAACAGAAAAGGAAAAGTGTTGGAAGGGGTGTGGGCGGTGAAAAATAGAGGCGCCAAAAATAGGTTAAGTTGCTGCGAGGCTGGTTAACGCGTGTAAATAGGGACGCACAAATTAGTGGGTAGGTAGGCAGGGAGGGAGGTAGCAAGGTAGGTAGGGAAGCATGTAGGTGGGAAGGAGGGAAGGAGGTAGGTAGGGAAGTATGAAGGAAGGAAGGAAGGAAGGAAGGACGGAAGGAAGGTAGATAGGTAGTATCCTGCATAGGTAGGTTGGCAGGTTGACAGGATCGTGGATAGGTTGGATACAAACTAGATATATAGGTAAGGCAGAAGGATGTAGCTAAGTAGGAAACTAGGTAGATATGTTGACAAGAAAGAAGTAGGTAGGTAAGTAGCAGACTAGGTAAGTACAGGTAGACAGGAAGGCAGGTAGCATAAAGGCATGTATGTAGGTAGGAAGAATGAAAGTTAGGTAAGTAGGCAGAATAACAGGTCGGTAGGCAGGATAAGTAGGTATGCTGAAAAGACACTAGTTAAGATTTGTAGGTAAGATGAAGGGCAGGTAGTAGTCAGGTGGAAAAATATATAGGTTAGTAGGGATGGAAGTAGAAGGCTAAACAAGTAGGGAGGTAGGCAGGTAGGTAGAATGGTAAGTAGGTAGGTAGAGAAGATGATAAGCAATTAGGTAGGTGTACTGGTAGGCAGATGGGTACGTAGAATAATAAGTAGTCTGGTAAGCGGGATGAAATGCGGCACAGTAGGTAGGATGGCAAGTAGTTAAGGTAGGATGGTAAGCAGTTAAGGCAGGATGATGGGTTCGTAGCTAGGATGATAAATGATTAGGAAGGTAGATCGGTAGGTAGGTTGGGATGATAATGAATAAGTCAGTATCTAATCAGAAAGCTTTTTTGTTATGCAGGTAAGTAACATGATTGGTGGGTGGGTAGGTAAGTAGGCAGGCAGGTAGGGGCAAACAGATAGGTAAGCAGGAAGTACAGCACGACACCTGGTTGGAAGGTAGACAGAATGTATTAGGTAAGCAGGTAGGTAGGCAGGTAAGGATGGAAATGGAAGGGTAAGAAAAAAAAAACGAAATACATAATAGGGGAAGAAATGAGAGAAAGGAGAAACAAAAAATGAGGGGAAAATGTAGAAGATAAAGGAAAGAAGGAGAGAGAAAGAGGAAAACAGAAAGAAAATGAGGAAAATATGGTGTTACAGACTGAGAGAAGGAAAAGAGAGAAAAATAAAATGAAAGAAGTTAAAGAGAAGAAAGGAAGCGAGGGAATGGTAAGGGAACGAATGAGAAGGCAAAAGAAAGGAAGAAAAAGAGGAATGAAGGAAGGGGAGAAAGGAAAGAATGAGAGGAGAGGGGGAAGAATGAGAATAGGCAGGAGAAAAAGTGAATGTGGGAGAAAAGAGGAGAGACTAATACGAGAGAGGAGAGAATGAAATGAGAGGAGGATGGGGAAAACAAGAGGAGGAAGGAAAGAAGGGAGTGAAGGAAGGAATAATTAAGGGGAAGAGAAGGGAAGGAGAGAGGGGAAGGAAGGAAGGAAAAACAGAGAGGAAGGAGCCACAGAAATAATGCATGAGGATGCAGGAATGGAGAGAAAGAAGGAGTGGAAGGAAAAAAGGAGAATAAAGAGGAGAGGCTTAGGCGGAGGAGACAAGAAAAGTGGGAAATCACGAAGAAAAAGTGGAGGGAGAAATGGAGAGATGGAGGACAGAGACAGAGAGAAAGAGAGAGTGAGAAGGTGAGGAGAGAATAAAGAGGAGAGACTGAGAGGAAGGAGAGAGAGAGAGAAAAAAGGGGAAGGCTCGGAGAGAAAGGGGCGGGAGGGAAGGTGACGAAGAGGGGCGAGAGACAAGGGGAGAGGAAACTGTAATGGCAACTCGAGACGCTTCCTAAATGAGGGAGGATGAATAATTAGCGATATACTATATATACTCGTAGCCAGTGTTGTAGCAAGTCATCATATTCTCATTACCACTGTCATCACACAATAATCATCACCACAATCACTAATGCACCCATGTTCATCATCACACTCATAATTTCACTGTCATTACCAAATTTATCACCAAACGTACCACCATAATATCATCAACTCCCTCGATCTCATCATCAAACTTATCACGAGATCTGTCACGGACTAACATTCTTAGCACATGTCATAACTATTTACTGTATCAATATACTGTCAACACCACACTGCTATCACCATACTTTAACCACCACACTGGTCATCACCATACTGTCACCACCACAGTCATCACAACTGTGCTTACCTCATTACCATAACCAAGACATGCATCATCACACTGTCAGGACTACACTTCCTGTCATCACCACACTGACGTCACCACACTCAGTCATCACTCTACTGCTGGTGCCATGCTATTATTGCCATCACACTGTTATCACCATACATACTTGTACTCACACTGCCACATTCATCACCATAATCACTCCCCTTACCACACCAGCATCACCACAACACCACCAACACACCGTCATCATCAATTCTCCATAACAGTCACTATCACAGTATTCACAACACTCATCACTTAGCTCTTTATAACAAACACACACACACACACACACACACACACACACACACACATACAAAGTCCCCCTCTGCCAACACTAGAACAGTTCATTTTCGCCAGTCTCACATTACCCACATCAGTTTCCCCCAAATTTCCTCCTCTCTCCTTCCCTAAATTAATTGTTGTATCAATGGCCTGTTTGGAGATCAAGCTTCGCGCCACTTAAGGATGTCTAAATGCGAAGGGCAAACTTATCTATCAATCCATCTCTTCCCGCATACCTGATCAACGGGTTCATTCATCCAGTGGCAAATATAAAAACGCTATTCCTGGGTCGTATGAATAAAGGACTCAAGCCAATTTCCACGATAAGCAGTGTCTACAGCAATTATTATCAGGTATTGTTTTATCGTTTTCTTCAAATCATTATTCATTCTAATTTGTTTTGGAAGTGTTTGGTGGCTGTATAAGTAGAGTAAAGGTTCAAACAAATGCAACTCTAATCTCAAGAAGCTTCATGAAAACGCACTCAAAGCTTCTCTATTAGGACCTATCATTGCCCCCTCCCGCCACTCCATCAAGCCATCTAGCCCATGGACAGCCGCAGTTAATATCTTCTCATAAAAATATACATTTGAACCCTCTTGATCAGTCACAAATTTTCTTAGTCTGTTCTTGCTGTTTCGAGATTATTTTATTCAGCTTACAAGAGAACTGAGGAAACGGAGAGTTCAGATAGTCTTTATTAATCTAATTAACCGGTCACTTGTTTATTTGTGCTGACTTAGTGGTTCAGTGATGCTTCAGGTGAGAGAAGTGTTTATTTATGCACAGCTTAGGCAAGGGTAGTTAAAGAGAGATATTGAAGGGAAGCTGCGCTGGCCTTGAACTACTTCCTAACCAATAAGAACTTTACGTGACAGTTACTCCCTTGTTACATTTAAGCAGGAACGCAGTATAAGTGTAAATTTTTGGAAGAAGGTATGGAGGTATGCGAAGAGTAAGCGTTGTGTGTAACTAAATGATGCTATATCTGCCTGGATACGCCAGTGCGTGTGTGTATCCTGCATGTTAGTTTGAGGTTTTTCGCCAGAGAGAAATGTCTTTGTTTTAGAAATGCGAGTAGAGGGCAGCTTGCAAGTAACAAGGCTCCTGCACTAGGTCAAGGAGAATATTACTTCCATATTAGGTATGAGGCAATGGGATATCATGGAAAAGCTGGGTCTGCCTGAGGATGTGCTTGTAGGTCTGGAGTGTGACTTATTAGAATGAGGAAGGATGAAGTATTATCTCGTCTGAGGGATAGGGCAGTTCGTTTCTAAGTGTGTCTTGTCCTTACTGCCTACTTGAGATATGATCCGTGATACTGTGACGAAAAGGAAACTGGATCTTCACAGGCAAACCAAGTGCAGGAGCAGTACCACATGCATTGTATGAGCACAAGTCCTTACCGCCACTGTACTCACTGCGATGTGGCGTGGGCAAGCTGCAACACGAACTGCTGTTTTCTGCACATGACCTGTCGAAATAAGGATTCTTTAGGGTCCTGATGAGGTAATAAAAGAGATGTTTGGGTACTTTCGGTTGTGGTTCAGTAAAAGCTGGTGTTTTAACCTTTTGAATACAAATGAATGAGTCCACCCAAGCCGAATAAAATCGTCAGGAAGCGAAATGAATTAAATACAGTCCAAGAGCTCAATGAGTCAAAGTTTGAACAGAGAACTGATAGAAATGAAAGTGTGACTGGCTGAGCGTTCTAAGCTTTCTCTTAATTATGGCTTCATCTCTTGGGTTCTGTGGGGTACGTGTTAGTTTTGCACCGTCACATTTTGTAGTCGGTTATATCTCCCATAATTTTGTCGTATTCACTTTCTTTACTAAACTCTTGTGCTACGCAAGCTTTAATGTAAGGTAAAAAAAGAAAGAAAGAACATTTAGTTGCCTTCGTGGTTAACGGAGATTGTGATTATTCTTTTTAGCGCGACAAATATACCAATCTAAGCTGAAATCTCGTCTGGTGGTGGAAGGAGTAAAAGAAACAAAGATGTAATTATAGTGAAGAGATTAATAGTTCATACGCAACCCCACAGACAAAGTAACTGCATTCTGTTTTATTCACCATTCAGTACAAGCTTAAGCTCTTAGTGGAACAATGTCGCTGAATGGAAAGCAGAGGGCAAAATATTGCAAGTAAATATAAAATGGCACATGCTAATTGGGTGGGGAGGTATTGGAACAGTGCCTATCGATTACACGAGGGTCATTAAAGTGGACAATTAGTTTTTGTAAAGTATCAACCTTTCCCTACAACACAACCTGCAGCAGTTGACATTATATCCAGGTCCCCAATTGTATGACTGGGCGATCATGAACGGTGCAAGGGAGAAGCGAACAAACTGCATGAAACTGTGTATAACTAGTGCAGATAATAATAATACTGGCCGATAAAGGGAATGGACGGTCGGTATCCGTGCTTTTTGACGTGACAGTACACCATAACTAGGATGAATTATTCAGTTCGTTAGTGGCCGGCTTCACAGTTTTCAGACACGAGGATACTACCAACCAAAACACAGTGAAAAAGAAAAAAAAGTAGTGTCTATAAGGGTTGCATGTGGTGGCGAAAACACTGTATGGAACACGATCTATGCTCAGAGTTCATGCTGTATCATCATCATTATCATCATCATTATTATCATCATCATAATCATCGTCATCAAGACCCCGTGTTCCACCTAACGACAGGGTGAGTTAGGACAAGGTACAAAGAAACCGTACACAAGTGGGAGAACCAACAACAACATGCATAGTGAAATGGGTCACACAATTACCCACACATCATTCAAGCCCTGACAATCCTGGCGCCATCTCACAGGCCTAATAATCTGTATATATTTTTTCTTTATAGATGCGCTGCACATATATCTTTTAGACAGTTGGGCAGTTATCAAAATTGTTATATGACATAGGAGATATTAGCAAGCCCGTTTTACCATACCACAAAGAAAGATACGATTTTTCTTAAGAGTAAGTGTACAGTATTCACGCTAATTTTTGTACCCATATTTATATCGCTATCGTTAGTACAAGCCCGCACTGAGTATTGTGTAATTCATTTGCAACATGTAAACAGAAAGAAATCATACACCCAATTTGTCTGATAACTGTTGCAGCAAAAATGTTTCTGTTGTGAGGCATTCAGAGAAATTATTTAAAAGAATGATTTTTAACAAATAACGTTTTGCATGCAACACGAAGTACAGTGAGATGTCCGCTGAGTTTAATTATCACATGGTTACATTTGTGCTTGTATTTTATTATTTTCAGTTAATGGAAGATGATTTTATTCAGCTGAGAGTGAGTTATTTGAGCCTGCAAGCGATAAAAGAGAGGCTTATACAAGTATATATTAAAGTTATAAACAGGACACAAAACACTGTGAGGTACTTTCTGTTTTTATGAGGTACTTTCTGTTTTTATTTTAATCTGGGGAAACAAATTACAGAGTGCCACTCAAACCGCGAGCTGGTGGTGAGAGCTGACTTAATGAGGACCACCTAAAACCCTCACTTGTACTTATACGAGTATTAATGGCTGAAATGTGGCAGTATACTGCGTCCAAAAAAACCTGCACGGAAAGATTCATTTTTTAGCACATTTCCTTTAGTTCATTGGCAGATAAGACAGTAATAAGGTTTTACATCCTTCCCACAACACTTTTCGTGACTCTCACCATATTCTGGTGCTAATCTCCTGCTACAGCCCAGCATTAAAGGTGGAGAGACGGCAATTTTGGGCCAAGAATAGCAACTGAGTAATGTGTACTGGACCTTAAATAATCGTAAAAAAAAGGGTTTACCACTTTCATCGTCGCTAAAACTCCATCAGTTTATCAAGACTAACACCTGACGATTTCATTCAGTTGAGAGGGAATATTAGAAGCCTTAGTAATAATGCTGGAACCACTAACCCTCATATGGCTGTGGCAACTCAAGTATTTTGCTTCGGCAAACGTTAGATTCTTTTATTCAGCTGAGAGTGGGTAGAGTAGCCTGAGTTCTGATACTGGTGCTAATAACCCTCTCGTGGTCATGCAAACTCCGTCATTCTTAAATAAGACTCCAGTATTCTATATTACTTAAGCCCAGGTGATTTGTTCCAGCTAAGAGTGAGTTATAGGTGTTAAGTAAAAAGTGTGTCTACCGGGAAAGTCGCCTCCTCATTACACGTACTTTAAAACTTTGATCGTATCCGTATCATTCCACGAACGAGAAATAAAAAGATAATTTTAGTTCCTGGATAGGGGATAATAGGACGGTAGAATTCCAGGTACGCCATTTGTACTGAATGTGTTGCTTCATCTAATACTGCCCCATCAGAAACGTAGAGGCCGGGGCTGGGTATTTATGTCGACAGTGGCATTATGTGAGCAATTTTTCCTAACCATTCCTCAGACTTAAACCCCTATGGGTCACATCCTCTTGAGGCGCCTTAGCCCTTTCGGGCCCACCTTTCCACAAAATTTCACTGAAATTCATTGCAAACTTTTGGAGATACTATGCGGGATATTCCGGATCCGTATCCAGATCTGCAACAAAATTTAATCATTTCCTCCTTGGCCCATGGCCACCCTTCCACAAAATTTCATCAAAACCCGTTCATAACCTTTTGAGTGATCCCCGAGCCGGATCCGGATCGGCCCCAAAATTTAATCAATTCTTTCTTGCTCCATGGGGCACCTTTCCACAAAATTTAAATGAAATTTATTGAGAACTTTTGGAGATATTTTGCGGGTTACTCCGGATCCGACCCAAAATTTACCCATTTGTTCATCAAAATCCGTTCATAACTTTTGAGTAGTCCTGCTGACAGACAAACAAACAAACCAACGCGGGGTAAAACACAATCTCATTGGCGGAGGTAATAAAAGGGGGAACCCTTAAAGCTGGACATTTGAGCTTCCTGACTATCAGCTGCTGGGCGGAGGACGGTAAACCAAGTACCCCTTCAGCTAGATCTTACTCCCAGCAATCTTAGACAAAAGAGGTTAACCCACTCGACTACTAGGCACCTAGATGGTTATGACTCAACATGATAAATGGCTTCATTTATCATAAGACACCATCTGACTTGTCATTCGGTGTAGAGTCATAGAAAACTAGCACTAGATCGTCTGGCTTTTTATTTAATGTGCCTGACTTATCGTAAACAGATGGTCCTGATAATTGCGTGTGGTGTAATATTCAGTATCATTTTCTTTTCTATATTTTTGATATAAGTTTGGGAGACTAACACATTAGCTTCAGAAGGTAGCAATGAACTTTTAAATGGCAAAATTTCCGTATTTACAGGAGAATTACCAATTTTAAAAAATGGGAAAGTGACATATAACGAGTTCTTGCTGTACGCGTAGTATGTTTTGTCGCACCTGTCTTAGTCATCATTAACCCCTTCACATCGAGGCAGCATTCCTAAGTTCAATATCCATCGTACCGCCTGGGTTAAAGGAGAATGTTTCTATTCCCACACGTTCCTAGAATCTTCTTTAGGCTAAACCTAGTTGTCTGGTAGTAGCCAGCTATAAATAAAACTTATATAAATTTTCTTTGCTAATTAAGGGTAACCATTTACGTGTAACTATGTGTTCAGTTGCAATAGCACTTACCATAGCGCTGTAGAATCATAAAACAGCCCAAACCATTTTTTTTTCACATATATCCAACTCTGGACATAGAACTGACAGTTCGTTACCTGAGAAAAACAACCCCCTGCGTGCAACACCTCTCCAAATGTCACCACTTCGGCGTTAATACGAACCATCCATGTAAAATACGTGCTAGGACAGTTTCAGTCATGACTGGTGTAACGGCATGAGCGTTTTTTGTGACGTCAGAAATACTGTTATCAGCAATAACAAGTACGAAATAAACTATCCGGTCATCACCCTCACCAGTCATAGCACCGTTATTTCCGTCACGCAAACTAAGCACTATGCAAAAGTCACCATTCATCCCTCGTACACACAAATCACCATACCTACCCCATCAGCTTTACACACAGGGTTCCACTGTCCATTCATCACTCTTTAATTAATCTCTACAAGCGCCAACATTCCACTCACATTCGTTACATAATTACAGCAATCAATATATGCTAATTAACTCCTTCATTGCGAAAGGTCACTCCTATGATTAAAAAAGAATTTGAGTCTTACACTTCTCATGAAACTTTGACCTGGTACACACCATTCACCACATTACGCACCTTGTCGAACATCATTAACTATGAATCATCCGTTACATACTGTATACTCACACACTACTCTCGCTCCCAATAACACTTACTCATACTCGTCCCCACATGTACACGTACACCCCCACACACACGTACTTATTTCATACCCAGGCTATTTCTATCTTGGTCACAGAATAACAAAGCTACCTCCAACGCACAACATCGGCACTGAACTGATAAACAATGCCACAGAATGATCCAGCTTCCTTTGTCAAAATTCGCTTTAACATGGACGTGATTTCGATTCCGGGCAGGGGCACAGGACAGATGATAATATGCATTTCGTTAAAACAAACTTTCCTGATCTTCCACTAGACCCACTGATGTGCCATAGCTATGCTAACTATGTCTGTATCAAAACAGTTCCAATAATCTGCAGGAAAATATTAGTATAAAGTAGGCCAAGTATATCACTAAGGAAGAGGCACTAGAAGCGTTTAGTACCGCCTATTGTGCTGATTGTCTTCTCTCTCCACTGCAATAAAAAATACCACACATCACATCCACTTACAGTTCATTACATCTCACCATAGTCGATTTGTTTTCACCTGACAGAACTTGGCCACTCTCACAACGTGAATACTAAATCATGGTTGAATGAAATTCGATGACCCTTATTTATGAGGTAAGAATGTCTCCACCGTTATGAGAAAAATATCGATCCTCACAGTCTACGTACATTTGCCCATCAAGTGAGCTGAAAGGGGTTATGAATTTTTGTTAGGTTAAACACGCTTTATAATCACCACTCATAATTCCTAGTACATCAGTCACCAGAATCAGTAAAATTAACACTTGGGTCACTACACGTAATTTCTACACATCACTAAATATACAGTACCAAAGAGACATCATTTTTAAGTCAGTCACTATCTACCAGTCTTAACACATCAGAATACAACAGTCATTATAAAATATTTATTCTGAAGTATATACGAGGTAGGGGGCACTACTATTTCCTAGATTATAGCTATACATGTGTCACAGAGAGATATGATGTCACTGATATCAACAGGAAGGTAAATAAACAGAGATGAATATGTTTGCTAATGATACATTATACTCCCCCATCACAGCGACATCAATAACAATTAGCACTCCCGCCAATACATATAAATTATCAACCAGCAAACAGCATTGATCACCATCCAGAGCTCGTAAAACTTCCCATTAGTAACGTCTCATCTACACACGTACCTTCACCCGCTGAATCAAGTGATTTCGTGCTTTACTTACTTTTACTATCCTTTAATGAATCTATTCAGCTCTGGAGAGACTTTTCGAAATGAAGGGGTTAGATACAGCCTTCATTAAGCTCTTAAGTACAGTATTAGATCCTCTTCAGATGTAAGGAAATCGTCCGGAGATAGCAAGACTGAAATGTAAAATACGTACTACACACATTAGGACAAAATGACAGTCAAAACACCACACACCAATGCCACTCATCATTCACCGTACAAAGCCCAGCACAAATCACTTTATCTGTCAGTCACCACCCGTCCATCGCCACACACGTCACCACACGTCAGTCAAATAGTACTTCCATCACCAAACAGCACACGCATCACAAATCACCACCCGTAGTTCAATAATCACGTCCCATTAGTCACCATTCAGTAACATTCGTACATTAATGATGATTCGCTTACACCCCATATCCGCACCTATAAATATCGGACATCGACAATGATTAGAACTGGCAATAATAATAAAAATAATCATGACAATGATGATGAGGACGATGAAGATAATAATAATAATAACAATAATAATAATAATAATAATAATAATAATAATAATAATAATAATAATAATAATAATAATAATATACTGTTATTATTATTGTTGTTGCTGTTATTATTATT
>JAGKTI010032285.1:0-11931 GCA_018397915.1 Birgus latro
CAAGTGGGTTGGTGGAGGGTTAGTGCCCCTCCCTGTAAAACAAATAACTCAAAGTCAAATGGCCACCCCTTATGGGATTATGGTGTCTGGCAATAGATAGATAGACAAGCATATATTGGTTTTTACACAATAATATAGGCGATATAAGCGTTGTTCACTCGCCAAACACATCAACAGACCGCACCTCCCTTGGTGACATTACCTCCTCATCACTTTTGCTCATTACTAACTCTGGTGCTATGTAACCTTTGTTCTCCACATATCTTTACTGGCCAGGTCACTGGTAACAAGTGAGTTGCCGAGAAAATGGCACGCCCCCGGAGGGGGGGGGGTTACACAGGGTCAGGGAGTGTCGCTGCCTGGCTGGGGGTAGAGGAAGGTCTCCGACATATGCCTACCAAAAATCTCTTGCGAAACTTGAAAAATGTCCAACCGACGGGCCTTTCAACTGCAGAACGTACAATGTACGTCGTGGGTGCTGGGTGTTAAAAAAAATGTTGCAACGTCCATTGTACGTCGTGAGTACAGGGTGGGTTAAAAGAATAATATTTATTTTTTATGATTAATCCAACAACACCCATAGCTACCATTCTTGTCTGCGTGTCATAATCCAAGTCCCCCAAATTGCTAAACAACTCTTTAATCACAGGCATTGACAACTGGGTAATACATCCATCCCTGCATTGTGGCCTTACACTCCTCCCGGCCACTAAGCAACCTGTTGATACGCTTATGTAAGGCTGGCCTGTGTCACGACATATTTTAGCTCTGTTTTTCTTCCATTCTGACACGTTTCATTCTCTTTTCCTACCCCACGAGGGCTGTTGCTCCTCAGGGTTACTGCCATCACTAATGGCAATGTCAGGTATGTCAGACCAATCACAAAATATGCAAAAATCACAGCACAAACACACATAGAGGAGTAGAATCCTTGGTGTGAGTGGGAGAACTGAATGAAAAGCAAGGGACACATGATAGGAGAGCAGTGATTGGCTCAGCTGAGCCAATTTTTTGCCTAAACACGTTTATTGGCTCGCTGTTGCCTACGTTTCATGTGTCATGTATTGCCATTGGTTGGCATTCCCTGGCAGCCAAAACTTGTTGCCTTCTGACTCTTACCACACATGATTTCACACCTTCCAGGTAAAACAGGCTGGTTATATGCCTGACTTCTGTACAACTTTCGATCATGTTGCCAGTACCAGAAGGCATCAGGTACACTTACTGCAGCCAGAGGAAGGTCCTGTTGGGACCCTGGTATGGTTAACTCCATTTCCCCTGAAGTGGTGCTTGTGACCTGGTTTTGAACGCCTCATATCTTTTACCCCCTTCCCTCCATGATATCCTCAGCTCATTCACTGAAAGCAGTGATAAAGTTAGCCCCCTACAGATCAGAGACGAAATACCGAATCAGCACTTTTAACAGGAAAATATTATATTTTTTATCACCGTATAGACTCAGACACACCTAATTATATGAAATGCAGTCAAAAAATCGTCCTTAAGTTAATGGTTAATGAAAAATCAGGATTCAGAGTGAAATCGTACTAAAATTAGTGAACATTTCCACTTTAGATTGCCAATATACTTTGACAGATTTCCCTTTTGCATAAATATTGATTTACAGTGCAGGTAAAAGTATTTTCTTATTAAATCAATATTTATACAAAGTAGAAGTCGACCAAGGCAAGTTGTTGAGCTAAAGGCAAAACTATCTATCTATCTATCTATTGCATGACGCCTTAATCCCATAAGGGATGACCACAAACAAGTCGTCACCATGTTGCCCTGTCCAACGCCATTTCACTGCCCTGCAAAACACTTCTACTAATTTTACCTAGGTTTTTCTCTGAATGCTGATTTTTTATTGATGGTTAAATTAATCACAAAATTTTGACGGAATTTCAGATAATTAGGTTTATGTGAAACTTTGGTGATAAAAATTATAATACAGTATTTTCCAATTAACCCGCCCCGTCCCCCCGACGTACGATGCACTTCACAACTTTTCTTCACGCTGAGACCCACCAATGTGCACTGTACGTCAGTCAATTGCAAGGTCTGTCGTTTGCATATTTTTCAAGATTCACGGGTGATTTTTGGTAGGCATTTGTGAGAGACATTCCTCTACCCTCAGCCAGGTGGCAACACTGCCTGACCCTGTTCAACCTCCCCCCCCTTGGGGGGTGCACCATTTTCTCTCAAACTCCCCTGTTAGAAGTGACCTGGTCAGTAAAGACACGTAGCACCACGGACTCTCTCTAATGACGAAATTCAAGGTGAAAGTGATTCCTGATGTGGAGGACAAAGATTACATGGCATCAGAGTTAGTAATGAACAGAAGTAATGTGGAGGTAACATCGCCAAGGTAGGTGCAATTTGTTGATGTTTTTGGTGAGGGAACAACACTTATGTTGCCTGTATTATTGTGAAAAGCAATATACTCTTGTACTACATGTAAATTCGTACCAAATAAATAAATATGTACGAGGCTGTGTGGTTTTGGTTAAGTTTCCCTCGCATAGTGAGTGTCTTTTATGGAGCGCGACATAATAAAAAATGGTAGCCAGGTGAGGGATCTCTCTCCTGTTTAGTATACTTCTCACTTCAGGTGAGCACTTTCTCACTGAATTTTCGATCTTTCTCACCAAAAGCGGACGTTTGAGCCAAAAGAAGACAAGTTGAAAATCGGTCAGGTTCTGGGGGTGGGTTGGGTAAAAAAGCGGTCTGGACGGGGCGAGTTAAAGGTGCCGATTCAGTAAATGACTGCCGATTCAGTATTTTGTCACCTTCGTACAGATCACAAATGCAAGCCAAACACATGGATCTTTCTGATGCATTTCTTGCAGAAAATGAACCCTTATCACATGCAGTACACTAACAGATCCCAGACAACACCATAGCACATGGGTGTATAACAGTTGTAACACATCCACAGACACTCATTCTGTCACATCAAACACAGTTCCCCACCACCCCTTCCAACAGCCTCCCCATTCACACAACCACAGACCCTGCAACTGGTCCCTGCACTAAAGCATATACTGTATTCCTACATCACAGAGACATATCAGATCCTCACTGCCTCCAGCACACATAAACATAATACAGTTAACGTAGTGGTAGGTGATAGTGACTTATCATCCACTCACTTGATGATGCAGTTGATCAACTGTGGTCTGTTTAGCCAAGCAGACCCATCAACTGCAGGCAAGCAGCCATCCATACAGGGCTGTCCCATACAGTGAAACGATGTTCTCTTGCTGAAAAGTGCGGAGGTCAGGTTCCCGGATGGAAGCTGCAATTGTGTCAGCCCACCCAGAGTGCAGGAACACCACATCAGTGTCCATATCACACCATTATCAGGTGGTTACCACCCAGTTTTGTAAATGATTTCATGGTTTACAGGAAACCATTAGGCTTTTCACTTAAGTGTAGAACCACCTGAAGTGGAAAGAAGAGTAATAGTAAATGACAGAAGGAAAAGGATAAATAGGATGAAAAGAGTCAGACACAGAGTTAGAATGATAAAGGTGAAGGAAAAAGTAGGCAGCATTATGAGCACTTCAAGTGAGTTGATGGTCGACACCACCTACCACCTACTCACTTGATGTCGTGCTGCCTACTTCTTCCTAAGGTGACTCTTCACTGAGTGACAAACCTAATGGTTTCCCGTAACCCTGGAAACCATTTGCAACAGTGGGTTCTGACCATACAGTACAAGTATATCTCAGTATGCGATACCCCGGCTTAGTGATGGCCACACCCTGATTTAACGATGGGCCCTCAGAGGTCTCATCCACGGGTAATGGACCAAAATTTTTAATCGTGTGTTCCCGCAGCCAGCTGAGCTTACTTGCCTCCCAGGATGTGCAGAAACACTCGCACAGCCCCTATAGCCATCGCCCACCCTGTGCTCACCCATATCATTGTTTTTGTGCCAGCCATCTCTGAGTGAGGAACTGTCTTATGCTCACCCACCCTGCATCGTGTTGAATCACCAGTGTTACACAAGCCGCTATTGTAGTGCATCGTAACTGTGTACGAGCAGTCTCTTGAGTAGAGCGCTGATACTAATCGTGTGTGGAGTGCGATTTTGTGCGAATTTTGCCCTAAATAAGTGTGATCATGTCTGGTAAAGGCACTGCATATGTTGTGCTAGTGGTGACCCTAGTTGGGATGGTAAGCAGCCTGCTAGTGTTGGTGCTGGCGATGTTCCGTGAAACATGCTTGTTAAACTGTGTCTTTGGAAGTAAAGTTAGATATTCTTAAGTGCCACGACAAAGGTGAGGGTGCATGTGTCTCAGCCTCGGCTCTCCACCAGGCCCAGACAACTGTCTCCACCATAGCCAAGAAGGGAGAGGCCATTAAGGCTGCTGCTGGGGAGGTTCCAACCTTATCCATCTCCCATATCACCTGCCATAGAGAGCCTGCAGTGGAGGAGCTGGAGCAAATGGGTGGAGGACCACAACAGGAGGAAGGCTTCCATGAGTCAGGCTATCATTTGCACCAAGGCTGTCTCACAATGGGAGGAAATAAAGGTGAGGCGGGATCTTGATTATAGCGATACATTTAACGCTAGCCATGGGTGGTTTGACCGCTTCAAGAGGCGGGCAAGCCTGCATCATGTGAAGATGTATGGTAAGGTGGCGTGTGCAGATATGATGGCCGCAGCAACGTTTCCTGATGAGCTGAAGAGCATCATCACGGAGGATGACTACAATGCGAAGCAAGTTTTGAATTTTGACGAGACTGGGCTCTTTTGGAAGAGAATGTCCACAAAGACATTCCTTGCAACAGAGAAAAAGGCTATGCCAGGGTTCAAGGACTCAAAGGACCAGCTTAAATGCTGCAGGGGGGCAATGCCTAGGGCGACCTCAAGTTGAAGCTGCTGCTGGCCTACCACTGTGAGAAACCCAGGGCTTTGGTGGGGTAAGTGAAAGAGAATTTAGAGGTGATTTGGAAGTCAAACAAGAAGGCTTGGCTGACCTCTGACATCTGTTCTTCCTATTTTTACTCCCACCTCAAGAGGTATGCCTCCAGGGGGGACCTTTGCCTACAGATTTCTCGATGTGGTAGACAACGCGCCTAGCCTCCCTCCCGCGATGAAGGACTGGGCAAGCAACATAGAAGTGGTGTTCCTGCCCCCCAACACCACGTCCTTGTTACAACCCATGGACCAGGGGCTGATCGTGACATGTAAGGCATGTTACTCCACTGCACTATGCAGCAGCTGATAAGGGTGTGTGACAGTGACGACAAGTTCATAGTGCAGATGATCTGGAAAGGCTACAATATACACGACGCCATAGAGAACGTCGCTGCTGCGGTGTGGGAATTTAGCCAACACACCATGAATGGTGTGTGGCAGAAGCTTTGGCTGGAGTGTGTTTACTCCTTCACCGGCTTCCCCAAGGGCGTGCAAGCTCCGCCGGTGCAGCATGTGCAGCAGGACATAGTGGAATTGTTGCACGGGGCGGGCTTTGGGGAGGTCGACAAGGAGGACATGGAGGAGGTCCTCAAAAGCCACAGGGGGGAGCTCAGCAACAAGGATCTCCTCAATATGGAGATTCAGCGGGTGCACCAGGAGGCACAGGAGGAGGAGATCGTCCCTGAAGTGCGAGCCCTCAGTATAACAATTCTGAGGGAGATGTTGACCAAGCTGGATAAAATCATTGTGCTGATGCACACACACGACCCTCTCCCAGGACGAAGCAGGGACATAGCTAATCGGCTGGAGGAGGAGATGAAGGTATACAGAACGATGCTGGAGGAAAAGAAGAGGGCAGCCAGGCAGACTACAATCACTGCCTTCTTCAAACAGGCCCCCCACCGTGCCAGCAAGCCACAGAAGATATCCCCAGCCCTCGACGAGCAGAGCATCTCTCCAGCCCTCGATGAGCAGAGCATCTCCCCAGCCCTCGATGAGCAGAGCATCTCCCCAGCCTTCAACCAGCAGAGCATCTCCCCCACAATCGACCAACAGAGAAACACCCAGAATCTCCTCCCGCTGAGGATGTGCCTGGCCCCTAGTGCTGGACCTAACCTCCAGCCGATCCCTGTCTCCCATGTCACTTGTGTCTCCACTAAGGTACTCCACCACTTCGTTGCTGCCCTCCTCACCCCAGGCTCCATCTCCCTCATCACTTTGGCCATTGTCTCTGTCTCCCTTGTCACGACGTGAGCCACCGCATATGACTCCATCGCTACCTCATCAGTCATTGCAGTGGCCTCCCTCGCCACCTAACCGGTCATTGTAGCTGTCTCCCTCACCACCTCCTCTGTCGTCGCAACGCACTCCATCACCACCCCCAGAGCCATCGCATTGCATCTCATCACCACTACCTGAGCCATTGCATTGCACTCCATCGCCACCCCCGGAGCCAGTGCATCAGTATCCCACTATGATCACCCCACTTCGCCAGGCTTCCTCCCCTTTCTGACCCTCCCACGGAGATGGGGTTTGAGGAGGATGAGTGAGTGATAGGGAGCACCACATGTCCCCTAGTCTCGGGGGTGATAGCAAGGATGGTGACCAGGACCGAACATGAGCCTACAAGAAGTAAGTGATGAGAGTTGTTTGATATTTTCTAACCTATTTTTTATGATTTTCAGATTTTATATGTTGGTTTAGTTGTGTTATAGGTGTTAGGCTTGGGTTAGCTTCCTTTATAACTGTTAGGCCATTTAGATCAGCTATAAACTTGTTTTTGGGCTCATTTGGGTGGGTTTTGAGCTTGGTTTGGGAGGAAACCCAAGGCTGATAAACACTTCCCATTACTTTATTTGTTAAAAGTACCCCGATACACGATACACTGCCTAAATTGTTAAACCAGGGTATACCTGTACTTGTACTCTACTACTGCTGCTACTAGTTACTACTCTGCTGTTTTTTTTTTTTATCACCTCCATCCATTTGGGACTTGTGAAGATCAAAACCAACCTTCATAATACAGATTACCATTTGGAGTTGTAATGTGAAGTTAACGCGAACCCACATATTACAATCTGTTGGCCCTAAGCACAACAGCTGTAGTTATGAGCTATCTGTTTTATTACTTTATGTTTATTCATTAACATTACAGTGTTTACAAAAACATTAATTTATTGGAGTCACTGGTGTATGCAACTCACGACCACAGTAGCTTCGTATTCCACACCCGCCAGAGAGACAGGCCTGATGATCTTGTGCCCCTGAAGCGTAGGAGTGAAGACTTCATGAGGGAAAGTGATAGTTGACATCTCGTCCAGGCCTTGACAGAACTTTGAGGTCGACACTCTTCTCAGAAAGAACCTCTACCAGTCTCGAGTAGAATGTCACCACCTCTGGACTCATCCCACCTGATGTCGTGAACACAAGCGGAGTGAATTGACCGTGGTCCACTTTTTGGACCCTTGATAATTTCTTTTTTCTTTTTTTTCTTTTTTTTTCTCCCCCCTTTTGTGTCAAGTCTCGAGAAAGAGTTCACGATGACCTGCCGCCATCGGATCAGATATTCTAATGTCGAACAAAACCCTCTGCCCACATGTCCAGAAACCTCAAGCACTGACATCCACTCCTGCATTATTTGATGCATTAGCTGATGTGTGGATGAAGTGCTCACTGTCCAGAGGTAGCAGAGCTGGCTCTGTGATGACGTCATGGCATATTTCCTGTAACATTTTCGCAGTGAGGTTGCGTACTTCGTCATGTCAAATGCAAACAAAGCCTCCCTTCTTGCAAATCATTTAATGGTTTGCATCAAAGTCATTGCCACAGACAGTGTTGAGGTAGGTTCTGTTCTTTATTGGCCACCCATATCTTAATTCAGTGGTATCGATAAATTCTTGTTTGTTGAAGTGGAAGCCTTTTGCCTTGAGTGAGTGGCAGGGTTGTCAACCAGTTTGATGCCCCAACTTCCAGTGCCATTTCAACTCTTCTGCACTGGTCTTATGTAAGATATTCGGTTATGTGCCATAGGTGGTTCTGTGGTCTGGTGTAAGATATTTGGTTATGTGCTGCAGCTGGTCCTGTGGTCTGGTGTAAGATATTCGTTTATGTGCAGCAGCTGGTCCTTTTGTCTTGCTTCTCGCTCTTTGCTTATTTGTGTCTTTTTATCTTTCTGCCGTTGTTGGTCAATTTCACTCGTCTCAACCTGGGCACAAATCATCTGTGACAGGGATTCAGTGACCCTAAGTGAATTTCTATGTTTGTAGCTTGCCATGGCTGCTGGATTTATAATGCCAAGCCTCCCAGCCTGGGTGGTACCGTAGTGCTAGAAGATCTCTTTCTTCTGGTGTGGGGATGTGACCATTGGTCAGTGATGGGAGGAATGATGCCCTGATAGCATCCGCCAGTGGTTGTAACAGCAACTCGATGTTGGAGATTGTCCGCATCATGAATGTCCATTTGTGCTTCACACCATACGTAAATGCACCGTAGGCTGCATGGGGTTCAGTTTTTGCGTAGCTGGATAGTAAATGTGCAGTAAAACCCCACTAGAATGGACTAATTGGGGCCCAAGCCATTAAAAAAAAAGTGAAACTCTGATAAAAGTGACCTATGGACTTCCCCTAGTAAGGTATTTTCATACATGAAAAGTGTCATGGCCACCATCTTGCTTCACCCCACCAGTTCCTTCTACAGTAACTCGGGGCAAAATCTCATTTGCCTCTTATCTTTTCTGAAATGGCATTATAAATAATTTATTGTATACTGATAACAGTATAATTTTAGCAAGGTTTAGACTCAATAAAGGCCATATGTAACACACAAAAAGTGATTTTCATACATGAAAAGCATCATGGGTATCATCCTGCTTCACCCAACCAGTTCCTTCTAACTCGTGGCAATATCCCATTTGCCTCTTAACTTTTCTCATATGCCACTATAAATAATTAATTGCATAACACAGTAAAATTAAGGCAAGGCTTGGACACAAGAAAACTCATAAGGAAAAAAAAAATTCCAGTATATTTTCTTACATAACCATTTCGACTCACTTGGCTTACCCTACTCTCCACTCCCCCCCTCCCCTCCACTTTGCCAAGTGTATCAGCATTCAGCACCTGGTGAAGGATCCTCTTGGGCAAATCCTTCAAAATCATTACCCATTATCTTCAGGCTCATTGTCAAGGAACAGTGATTCATCCTCCTGACTGTCTTCACTGGCAGGAGCTGAATCATGGATGGAATGAGGTGTAGCTTGTACCTTGCGTGTCGTGTGGTGTGCTTAATAAAATTAAGTGTACTGTACGCTCTATCCACCTTATTATTTATGAGCTTACAAATTAAAGATGTTCACTTTGCCTGTATATTTCACTTATCACTCGTCACCCTCAAGTAGTGTATCCTTTACTTCTGTGGAAATGATGTGGGTCAGACTGAGGCAGAGCACAGGGGGACACTAGCGACACCACCAACCGACGCACAAACACACAAATCGCACGCTGTGTGATTGATGCTTGGTGTCTTGAATTTATGTTAATATTAATATTAGCCTCTTTGCCCACAATTACGCAAAATGAGTCAAGGTGCTATTGGTCTGAAGAGTTATCGAAGACGCACTATTATACACTTTCCCAATGAATCGTCGTCAAAACTTTATCTGTGGCTGAAAGTGCGTCAAATTTGAGTGAGTCCTAGGTTAGGGTGTTTGTGTCCGAGGCAACATATGGCAACAGTGTCAACCCTGTCACAAGGACAATCGGTCTATTATTAGCTCAGTGTCAGGCAAGCAGGGTGTGTGAGCGTGCGGCCGGCCATGTTATTCCTCGTTTTCTCTTATGTCACCCATCCATACCTTACATGTATTATGGTGATAGTGTGCTATATAGTGCATTTTGTCCGTGTAGAAGGTGTAGAAATATTTTTTATATATTTTCAGAAAAATTCAAATTTCAGATTTATAACCTCTCGTAACCGTTCCCTTTCGCTACTCCAGGTAACCACGATGGCAGGGAAAGGGTTTTCTGAGGAGTCAGGCAGACATAGACAAAGGTTCTGGGGAGAGTGATTTTGAGAGTGATCAGGGTGAGAAGGAGAGAGAGAGAGAGAGAGAGAGAGAGAGAGAGAGAGAGAGAGAGAGCTAATCCTGTTTCTAGACATCATGATAAACCTCCCTCCAGGGTCAAGGCCACTACCACTACTGGTACTACACACACACACACACACACACACACAGTAGTCATGGAGGGTAACAATGAAGCCCTAGAAGAGATTGAAGAAGTGTTTAGGTTAGGTAAGTATGAGGAAGGAGGGGCAAGGCCATTGAAGGTGAAGTTCAAGTCCCAGGCAATAGTAAATGAAATCATGAATAGGACATGGAAATTAGCAGACAAAGAGGGGTTCAAAAATGTCTGGTTAAGGAGAGATGCAAATGAGGAAGAAAGAGCTAAAATAAAGGAGAAAAAAAAAAAAAAAAAAAAAAAAAAAAAAAAAAAAAAAAAAAAAAACGTGTTTTATTGGAGAGTTATGGACCAGAAATTGAGAAAATGGTACCGACGGAGAGGAGGAGAAAAGACGGTATAAGTAATAACGAAAAAAGTTTAAAAGTGGCGTACACTAATGTTGATGGATTAATATCGGCAATGTTAGAAATCAACGATTTCTTGAGGGTACAAGAACCTGATGTTATGTGCTTTGTAGAGACCAAGTTAAGGGAGAATATTGATATCCATATGGGAAATGGCAAATACAAATTGTGGAGAAGAGACAGAAAAGATAAAATGGGAGGAGGAGTGATGATAGCAGTGAAGAATAACCTAAATATAGATTCTGTGGAAATGGGAGAGGGTAGGGCTGAAGTGATAAACATGAAATTAGAAACTGGAGAGAACTGTAAGAGAGATATAGCAGTAGTATATGTTCCACCTAAGACAAGAGCATGGACTGATGATGAATACCAGGAGATGTTGTCAGACATGGTTAGTTACCTACAGAAAGTGATTGAGAAAAGCAGCAATATAATTCTAATGGGTGATTTTAATTGTAAAGAGGTGAACTGGGAGGAATGGGACTCAGGAGGTGGCGAAGATTCGTGGGGCACTATATTGTTAAACATTGTGATGAATAATGTAATGACGCAGTGGGTCAAAGAAGAGACAAGATTCCGAGGTGATGACACCCCAGCAAGATTAGATTTACTGCTAACCAAAGAACCTGACGTAATTGAATCCTTGAAATATATGTGTCCTATGGGAAAAAGTGATCATGTGGTCATTGAGTTCCAGATGATAATAGGGAACGTGGTGCCAAGAGATGAGCTCCATAGGCAGGGAAGATACAACTTTGGGAAAGCAAACTTTACAGAATTGAGTAAATTTTTTGAAAATGCAGATTGGAGAAAATTCAGAGAAACAAGAGAGATTCAGAGGAAGTGGGATATCTTTCCAGACCTCTATAATTCAGGAGTGGATAAATATGTTCCAAGAGTAAGTGGGAAAGAATACAGGAAAAAGGAGTGGTTTAATAGAAGGTGTATTATAGCAAAAAAAGAGAGGAACATGGCATGGAACAAATGGAGAAAGAGATGTAATAACAGAACAAAGGAAGAATATAAAAGAACTAGAAATGAATATACAAGAATTCGTAGAGAGGAAGAAAGGAACTTTGAAAAAGGTATAATCGACAAATGTAAGGATGAACCCAAACTGTTTTATAGATTTGTTAATGGCAAATTGAAGCAAAAGGAAGGAATCACCAAACTGAAAGTAGAAGGAGAGGTCTATAATGATGCGGCAATGCAAGCTGAAATAATGAACAAACGTTTCCAATCAGTTTTTACTAATGAAGGGGAGTTTGTGGAGGGGGAAGGAGTGACTAGGAGTGTAGTGATAAAAGATATAAAAGTGGAAGTACAGGAAGTGTACAAATGACTGGAAACTCAAGATGTAAGGAAAGCCCCAGGACCAGATGGAATTTCAAATTGGGTACTGAAGGAATGCAGAGAC
>JAGKTI010032286.1:0-11931 GCA_018397915.1 Birgus latro
ATATATACAATAAACACCGGTAGGTAAACCATAACCAAGTTCATAAAATAAATCACAACTCTCTGGTCTCTTTCAGGAAAGTCATCAGTTTATTAGTCACACCAATGTCCCCATCACCCAAGACAGAATCAAGTGTGAAAGGGAGAGCTTTTGTCCTACCGTAGGCAGCCAGAGAAGTACGTTCCCCAGCATACCTACTGCAGTACAAAAGGATGTGACTAAAAGATAACACAGCGTCACAGGTGGTACATCGCGGTGGAAACTGTCTGTTAATATATATGGTAACATATGCGTTATTAGGGTGGAATTCATGCGAAGGCGGGTTAAAGCGACCTCCTCCCGCCTGTTTCCTTGGGAGGAACTGGACCAGTCACATATGGTACTTTTGACTGATGGAATTGCCAGGTCGGTCCACTGACTTTGCCAAAGAAGATGAATTGATTTCTTTCCGAAAGAGAGACTAGACTGTAGCTCAAGAGGAACGTCCCAAGTCTCCTCGAGTTCTACAGCCGATTTAGTTAGTAAGTCAGCCTGCTCACTGCCGTAAATACCGCAGTGACCAGGCACCCAGATCAGAGAGAAGGATTTAGCACAAGCATGCAGCTTATTGCTAGCGGCCCAGGACTCATGTGAGCCAGTCCTACACGAATGAATTGCCTGAAGGGCAGACTTAGAGTCCGAAAAAATGACAAAGCTGTCGTGATTTCAACGCAAAGTAAAGGCTATAGCTTGATCTATGGCAAATAATTCGGCAGTGAATACCGAAGTATGGAGGGGCAAGCGAAAACGGATGCGGCACTCCGTAGACCACACAGTCGCACCCATTCATCCAACTTAGAGCCAACGGTGTACAAGTGGAAGACGCTAGGTGTCTAATGAGGATCATCCAGAACAACTGTCGTACCTCCACCTCCGGCGTCTTGTACTTAGCGACGGGGAGTCAGTCATTGTTGAAAGTGGTAGCAAGTGACTCCTAGAGCGTTTTTTTTTTTATGTTAAATCCTGATCCCCATTAGAAAGGTCGTACCCTAACGCTTCACAGAGGAAGTGAAGCCTCACAGCCACCGGCTTGAGGGCCGCATACAGCAGGTATTCCCACTGTAGGAGGATCCGACAAGTCGGGAGGCCTAGTGAGCGCTTACGGTGAGTGGTGATACCATAAGAAAATAGCAGGTGGTGTCGTCATAGACATATACGCAAGCACACTTTCTGAAGCACATCAAGTCTACGGAGGACAGCATCCGATGCCGACCCATACACTTGTGAGCCATAGTCAAGCTTAGAACGGAGAAGGGACTTATACACCATCAATAAAAACGTTCTGTCTACTCCCCACGATTTCCCAGAAAGAAACTTAAGGACGTAAACTTTTTTACTACAAGAAACAGGCAAATGATTAATATGTGTTCTCCAACTGTGCCTACTGTCAAAATGTAGACCCAAGAATCTTACTGAATTTCGAAAACGTATCGGCTGATTATCTAAAGTTAAATGCAAAGGAGGTACGTTAATTTAATGAGTAAAAACAACACCGACACACTTAGGGACGGAAAACTTAAATCCCCACTCCAGGGCCCAACGCTGAACAGATTCAAATGCCAGTGGAATCTGCTGTGCCGAGGATTGTGCATTGCGGGAAGAGTGCCACAATGCACAGTCATCAGCATAGAGTAAGTATCTAAACGTCCTGGGGAAGGAAGCGCATGACAGAATGTCATTAATGGCGATGCTGACCAAAGTAGGGCTGAGCACACTTCCTTGTGGTACCCCGTTCTCCTGGACAAATATGTCCGATGTTACATTATAGGGTAACCTGACAGGTAACGTTCTGTCAGTAAGGAAGTTCTGAAGGAAAGTGGGCAAATTACCTCTTTAACTATAAGCATAGAGTTTACGTAGTATTCTGTTTCGCCAGGTCATATCATAAGCCTTATGAATATCCAAAAAAATTCCTATCATGAATTTGCAATTGGCAAAAGCCTCGGTTATGCAATGCCCCGGGTGCATTAAATGATCTAGAGTGGACCTGTATTTACGGAATCCACTCTGTTGATCATTTAACACACCCTTCGACTCTAAACTAAAGTAACCTTTTATTAACTATGCGTTCAAGGACCTTGCAGAGACAGTCAGCGCAATATGTCAAAAAGAACTGGGGCTCGTAAGGCGACCGTCCCAGCGAGGTATCGGTATGACGTGCACATAGTGCCATGAGTTTGGGAACCTGTCAGATGCCCAAATCTCATTGTATACCACTAACAGGTTACTCAGGTTGGCCTAAGATGCTGACTCATACCGTACATAATGGCGGATGGACCGGGACTGGAGCCTTTACAGGATTTTGGGGCAAGGAGAAGTTCATCTAATGTAAATTCGGAGTTGTAGCTGGTATCTCCGTCTTCCGTGGCAAAGTCTAAGTTTTGCAGCTCAGCCGTACGCTTACGGTGGAGAAAGCTGGGATTGTAGTTGGCTGAGCTGCTTACCTGGGCAAAATGGTCGGCAATAGTATTGGCAATGTCCACAGGATCGTCAGTGACATTCCCGGCCACCTCAAGTATGGTGATTGGTGACCGAGTACTTTTGTTAAGTTCATTTATGGAGGACCAGACCTGACTTATGGGGGTGGTGCGATTCAGAGTGGACACAAAACTACGCCAGTTATTCCTTTTTGCCACTTTAATTGTCCTCCTTGCCTCAGCCTTAGCCACTTTGTAGGTAAAAAAGTTTGGCTCTGTTGGCTCTTTCTCAAAAATCTTGTATCTCCTATTGTGCTTCGTGAGTGCTTGTTGGCAATCTGGTGTCCACCACGAAACTCTACGCTTGTTTGGAATTGTAGATGTCTTGGGAATAGCAGCCTCAGCTGTGTGTATAATGGAAGTCTGTAGGTGTGCAACTTTCACATCAATGTTATGTCCCGATATATCTAGATTAGCGATCAAAGAGTAGTACCCCCACTCTGCTTTCTTATAGTTACAAATAGGAAAATGATCGCTACCCATCGAGTCGTCATACGGGTCCCGAGAGATGTTAGTGTGTGTATCAGGAGATGACAAGGACAGATATGTACATGACATGTTGCCAGTGCGTTTGTCTACACGAGTCGCTCTGCCACTGTTTAGAAGACAGAGGTTTGTAATAATTATGAGATCGGCTACCTGTTCCCCCCTACCATCACTCCTCAAGCTTTCGTACTGACAGAGATGGGTGTTAAAATCGCCTAAAATTAATTTATGACCCGGAAGTTGATGGGCTAGTGAAGTGAAAGCATCACCATCAATGGGACCATGGGGAGGACAGTAGATAGAGCAAATGGATAAATACGTGTTATTCCATTTTACTTTGCACGCGACAGCTTCCAGAGTAAAATTTAGAACCACTTCTGTTTGTGGGTGTGATTTGTGGGTGTATATGGCGACTCTGCGATCATCATATCTTCTATACGAATGGTAGTGTTTGACTGTGGAGGATCAGGGTGATCCACCAAGCGCGTCTCCTGTAAACAAACAACGTCTGGCCTGTGTATAGATAGCAAAATTGCTATATTGTGGAATTTATTCCCAAGAGTCCTACAAATCCATTGTAACACAGTGAATGTGGCGGTTTAAGGTTTACGAATAGGAGTCAGTGTGCTTAGCCTTTTTATGCCGCCCGCTGCCAGGCGAATGGCTACCGGGGGTTCCTATCCCAGTGCCTACTAAAGGAAACCTCCATACGGTGATCATCAATAAGGGCTCCCAGAGCCCCGAGGAAGAGCTAACCCTTCTCTCCCTCGCTGGACCAGGAGCAGGAAGGACATGAGAACGAGACTTTCTTAAGGGCGGTCATATTACTCTTACTAGGGTTGTCGGACTTCTGTTTAGGCTTGACTGACTGAGAGGCAGCAGCAGCCTGAGAGTAAGAAGTTGCAGTAGGGATGTCAGTTTGAGAGGTGGATTGGACAGGAGGCTGAGATGGACAGGTAAAGCGTGTGGCAAGAGGAACCGGTTCAGGATCAATCTGTGTTTCAACAGAGCACATCACAGGGCGGGACATCACCGCCGAAGCGTAGGACTTATTCGGCATGGGGGTTGCATGCAACTCCTTCAACTTTTTTCTAGCTTCGTAGTAGGAGATACCCTCTGTTGCCTTCACTGCACAGATCTCTTTGTCCTTCTTCCACTTAGGACAATCCTTAGAGGAAGTGGAGTGAGCACCTTTGAAATGACAACAGCAGACAGCCTCTGAGGTGCAGTGTTCAGCATCGTGACCCTGTGTTGCACATTTGCCACACACCGGTTGTGAAGCCCGACAAGCCTTATCTGTATGTCCATAGAGTTGACATTTCAAACATCTAAGAGGGTTAGGGATATATGGTCTTACGTTAAGAATTTCGTAGCCGACTGTGATCCGCGAAAGACAAAATAACTCGGGACCAAACACGTAAGGCTGAAATTGCCCTCTCAAACCACTCTAGGGAGGCCCGACCGTGTTAATTCACGCCACAGAGCGATCAGTGAGGGGGGACCCTCCGTGGGCAGCAAGCAAAGGTAATCTCATTGTACAGGAACAGACATCTACTGTTTCTAGCTAATAGGGACAGGAGGAAAGTGAAAAACTATCTAGCCTAACACGCACCAGAAGGGTGGGGGAAAAAAAAAAAAACTAATTGCCGGTGAGGTAGCCCTGAAAGCTAGAGGAGAGAGCAGAGCAAAACACGTCTGACCTCCCCGCGACCATGCATCAAAATGCAGAGTGAACTGTGCTCGACTGACTGCCCGAAAGATATTGTTAAACATTGTCGCTAGCAGAACAAACCACTGACCAGGTAGGATTTTTCGAATGCCTGGAGATAAACCATCAGGTTCCGAAGCCTTGTCTGATTTTAACAATTTTGCCTGATGTTGGACTTCTAATGGGGAAATTGGTTCACCCAGTATCAGTATGGGCACATCAGTAGTAAAGTCACAGTCGGCGAGCCACAAACCATCAGGGGGATTGAAATTACTCTCGAAATATTCCTTGAACTCATCGTCGGATGGACATATATCTGATTTACACGCACGCTCGTATTCCTCCTTCCACTGAACCTCGCACACTGGTAAAATAAATCAGTCATATGACTGGAAGCATCATCGATATTATCCGATATGTCAAGAATATCGCTCTACTGCAACCTACTCAGAAATAATGTTTCATCAATATCACTTACATGAATAGGTTCAGCTGTGGCTTTCTTTTGACCAGAATCCCCAAGGTGGTGAGCACGATTACACAAGCTCCCTAAGTCTAAGCCAGATATTGACAGGGTTACAGCTATGGGTGTGTAGTCTGAAGGAAATGAATCATTTTGAAACACTGAGAAATAGCGTACCCCGCCCACCACCGAGGTGCTCACAACACGTGTCTAATTCTGATATCCATTCATCACCTTTCCTATAAGTTTTCTTACCCATAAAGTGCTTAAAAGGAGTCTTTAGATTAATGATTAACAACAACATTGACTCTCTACAAATAATCGATAGTATGAAAGCATTATCACTGAGTAAACGAACACCCACTAAAACAATTATTGGCACTCCATGCTTCGATACCCTTTGCAGCTCTCCCTGGCACAGAAGCTGTGAATACGTAGTAACAGTTGGTATGTAGTGCTGTAATTCTAAGTGTAGTATAAGTTAGTATAAGCTGGTATTATAAGTGTAATCTTAAGCTTAAGTCTTGTTGTAAATGCAATCTGCACAGTTCAATTTTTAGCCGTTAAGTCGTATATTTACGTTTAGTCTTAGTTGATATTCATAATGTGAACATGATTTTAATATTGATAGGACTAAGTCGAGCATTTGTACGAATGTGATTGACTTTTATACATATGGACCAGCCATTCCCAGCGAACGCGCATAGCCGCGTAAGCTTTAGCAAGAACCAACAATCTCGAATGTCTTCCTCCATCCTCTGATCGAGAGATTTACGTAACAATGTTAACAGTGCTCCTATCTGAACTATGTAGTGGTGAACTGTGAGTTGTCTGAGTTATGATTGTTGATAATACTCATTTGCGGAGCGCGAAATTTGCGTTATTAGCCTCTCGTTGCAAGTCACTGTAGGGCCATAAAACCAGGGTGATGAGTGTTCTGATTCCCATTTGTTTTGGCTTCGTTATGATTAAAGTCCCTGTACGCCTACTACAAAATTTTTAAACATCGTAAGTCATTTTTCTACGTATGTCGAGTGCAAACGTATTTTTCGAATTCTTTAGAGATCTTAGAAGAGACATTGATATTAAAAGTTTTTTTTTTTTTTTTTTTTTTAATGCAAGGATGAAAGAACCAAAGGCCATGGTCCCGCAAACTGTTTCTTCCAAGAGTAAGCAAAAACAATACAAAAGAGAGCCAAATTCAAGATCCGTTCATTTCGAGATGCCTGGCCACACTGCGTTTGAAAGACTGGAGATTATAGGAAGTAGGAAATACAGACAGAGGAAGACAGTTCCAGAGTTGACCAGTTGCATAAATGAAGGACTGGGAGTAATGGTTAACTCTTGCATTAGAGAGCTGGACAGAAAAGGGATGAGAGGTTGTTGCTAGACGGGTACTAGGTGCTCGTCGTAGAGGTGGAGGAATGCAAGCAGACAGTTCAGAGGAACAGTGGCCAATGAAGTAGCGATAGAAAAGAGATAAAGATGCAACAGTGCGGCGAAGAGACACAGGTTGAAGGCAGCTAGTAAGAAGAGGAGAGTTTATGAGACGAAATGCTTTTGACTCCACCCTATTGAGAAGGGCTGTATGTTGAGAGTCTCCCCACACATGAGAGTTGTACTCCAAACAGGGGCGAATAAAACCCGTGTATAAAGTCAACAACTGTGCAGGGGTAAAGAAGGTTCGGAGTCGGCTTAGCACATCTAATCTCTTGGGAGCAGATTTCACAAAAGTTTTAATATGTTCTTTCCAAGATAAATCCAGAGTGAATGAAACCCCAAGCATGTTCAAGGATGATGCAGGAACGAGCTGGACA
This sequence comes from Birgus latro, assembly GCA_018397915.1. Taxonomy (NCBI): domain Eukaryota; kingdom Metazoa; phylum Arthropoda; class Malacostraca; order Decapoda; family Coenobitidae; genus Birgus; species Birgus latro. The sequence goes on from JAGKTI010032286.1 coordinate 6,991, forward strand.
TTATTAAACATCAGTGGGTACTCCTGTGGAAGGTTTTGTCGGGTTGATAGGTGTAAGAACTGAGTCTTTGATGCATTAAAAACAACAAGATTATTTTTACCCCAATCAGAGATACGAGCCAAGTCAGACATTAGGTGTGCCATAGCCTCATCCCTTGTTTATTGAAGTAACTGCTGAGATGGACATTGAAAATACATCAGGTGAAGAAATTTTAATGTCAGCCATAAGGAAGTCAGAGGGGGGAAGTGATGGAGGAACAGCACCGGAACCATCTAAAGCGGAACTTGAGGAGAAAGTCTGAGCGAAGAGATCTGCTTTATCAGTAGAAGAAATAGCTATGGAGCCATCAGAGTAGAAAAGTGGAAGGAAGGATGATGAGGTAAAGTTGTTAGAAAGGTTTTTGGCAATGCGCCAGAAGGAGCGTGAAGAATTCGAGTTGGAGAGTTGAGAACATTTAGTGCGGATGAAATTACTTCTAGCAGACTGAAGAACAGACTTAGCACGATTCCGGGCAGAAACATAAGAAAGATGTGATTCAGGGGTGGGTTGGCTCCGGTACCTTTTATAGGCCCTCCCCTTGTTGCGGACAGCATTAGAACAAGCGTGATTAACCAAGGCTTTCTTGCATTAGACAAGGGATATGAGAAAGGAATGTATGCTTCCATGCCCGAGAGAATAACCTCCGTAATGCGTAATGCACATGCAGATGGCTCCCGGCCATGGAAGCAGTAATCATTCCAGGGAAAATAAAAGAAGTACTGTCTGAGGGCCTCCCAGTCCGCAGCTCCAAGGTGCCACAGACGACGTTTCTTTGGAAGGTCCCCAGCCCGCACCGGAGCGATAGGACAGGCTAAGATAATAAGGTTGTGATCAGAGGAGCCCAACGGAGAGAAAAGGTTAACAGTATAAGCAGTAGGATTAGTTTTAAGGAAAAGGTCAAGTATGATGGAGCTCTCTCCAAGGCGGTCAGGGATATGGGTACAAGCTGCTCAGTTAATTAAAGTTCTAGCCAATTCCCGAATACAGTGATAGAAGTTTATATCAGACCTGGAGCAGCGTGAGATCGCCAGACCACCGCTCCTCTCTCAACATTTTGCAGGTTAGTGCTCGAAACTCTCCCCCCCCCTTACTCTTATAATATTATTACTCATATACGTCAGTGAGTTAAATTAGTGATATTTCCCCTGATCTCTCTTGTACTGAATAATAAGACCGCCGCTCCTCTCTCTATCGTTTGCAGATCGGGCGTTCCTGAATCCAAATGACTCGGGTTTAACCACTGCCTAACGTCTGTTCACACTGTCCCCCTCTTAGTTCATGTAATCCAAGCGTATATCGGCTGGTCCACTTGAATAATCCATCCATTTGTATACTGTGTCTAGTTGGATATGATTTTTCGGTGCTGTACATATTTAGCCCTAAGAGAATATTCTTTGGTGGTAATTTTTCTAGGTTTCTCATTTGAATACGGTGTCTTGTTTTTATATAATTTTTGAGTTAATGTGCCTATTCAGTCTTAAGAGAATAATCCTTAGTTCATTTGAATATTGAGTTTCCATGTGAATATTGTGTCTAGTGAACATATGAATTTTGAGTTTGGTGAATATTTAGCTCTAAGAGAATTTGGTGGTAATGCTTTAGGTCTCTCCCCGAAGAGTCCGTCAGAGACCACGGGATTACTGCATTCGCATGTATCAGTATTATTTTGAGTGATAATTCAGTTTGTGAAGATTCATAGTCTTAGAGTATAGATCCTGATTCAGTCTTTGTCTCATGTGTATCAGTCTCATTTTGAATATTAATTTAGTTTGTGAAGATTCATATCCCTGAAGATATAGATCCTGATTATATTTTGTCAGTTTTGTGTCACTCACAGTTCGAAGAGTAATTTGTCTTTCAGTTCTTAATACTTAGTAAATCTTAGGTTGAGTCGCTTCCAGTTTTGAATTTTGCTGTCCTCTGAGGAGTGGTTCAGACGAGATTGATTGGCCCGTAAATTGTACTAATATCTACTTGCTCACGCACTGTAAGATAAGATCATGCTACCCCTTTCTTTTTCTCATAATCTCTTAAGTGTCAGTAAGACTCTGGTGGCAGCGTAATCACTAAGGTTTCTGATCATTACACCGGTTAGTGTCAAAAAACCGTCATTACAGGTACACCTGTTTCTCTCCCTCCCTCTCTCTCTCTCTCTCTCTCTCTCTCTCTCTCTCCAGATATAACTCCCGTAGCTTCATGTTGTTTATAATGTCCATAGCAATGGACATAATACCCGTAGGAAGGTCTCAAAGCATTATCCACTAGTTAGTAAAGAAATCAAAGTGCTATTATTCTGCTTGGCACCCACCGTATCCGGAGTAACCATCTAAGGATTTTCTGATACGTTGTGATACAGTAACAGCCACCACTAGCATTTAAAGACTGGGTTGATGGCAAACCCAGCTGAACACATCCACTTCCAAAGAACTATACTCTATGAGCTGCCTCATGTTCTTTCTTACATTTACATCCTTCCGCTTTGGGAGTTATAAGTTGTTTCATTCCCTCTTTTAGTACCAGTCTTTAATATCCGTTCTGTCTTATCAGTAGTTTTCCTTTGATGTTTTTCCCCCTTTTATACTGAACGTTATTATATTTGTTTTATTTTTCTGTAACTGAAGCCAGGCTTTTTATTGGGCCTGTCTTTTACCCTCATTCACACTGATGATCATGCATCGCAGCCTATTGTAGCGCTAGGTTTTTATCATTCAATTATACTACACCATTACTTTACAGAGACAGATCGGCAGTCTTTCAACCATTACTCTAAAGATACGACTAGAAATCACCACTACATTCTGGTACTAACCACAAAGATATTTATTGGAAATTATGATGCCAATGAATTAATAATGTAGTTAAGGAACAGGGAATAAACAACAAAATTATAAAAATGCTGCAGGATGAAATGCATGAACTTCAGCTGTAGATACAAACTCATCGCATTTTCCCTTTAATTCAGAAGCAAGAACAAGGCGTGCTGTGTGTCAGTCTTGTTTCATTAAGCATTCAGCACACTAAAAACCATCTATTAGCTTCAACAATAATGCAAGATAACGCACTAGCCGAGTTTCATATATGTGTAAAATATAAAATAATCTAAATGATGTTTGTGTGTGCTAGAAATGAGATTTCCGCGCCAAAATGGCAATGCGGCCACTTATACACTACGAAGTACTTGAACCTAGGATTCAAATTCAAAGTGGTTTCGGGTTCTTTCGTAAAACTTCTTAGATAGCGATTTATTCTGCACATTACACAACAGTATCCTCATTTTTAACTTTTATGAGAACTATGTTGATACCCAAACTCTCTAAGTAACATAAAGGACTAATAATTATAGACAAAACAAATTGCTTAGTCAGCTGTGCCACGAAGCTAGCGATGCCACTAAGACTACTGACCTAAGGCTCAGCAAATCAGGGATAACAACCTGGCACGTTAACTCAGTTTGTTTTCAGATCTCTCGTCCGGTGCGTCAAACTTTATCACGCCAAAAGAGTGCCGATAATTTTTTAAAGTGGGTGTACATCATCGTGTAAGACTGGGTAGGAACATTTATCATGATCTGCTAACTCAGCGTGGCTAGGCAATTCTCGAGCAAAATTTCCAGATCTTGCGTTGTCTGCTATTGTAACGCACTCCTGACACATTTCGCTTGTCTTTAACTTCTCCCGACTTGATGTAAAAAAGTCGTGAGAATAGTACTGTGAGTCAGATGGGGGTATATAACAAAATCCAAATAAATACTTTGATGCAAACCGAAACTGTTTCCAAATTTGTTCCTCTATACTTGTATCAGTAATTACGACAGTGTTAAATAAATTATTCTTTTCTATTACCGCTGTCCCCCCCCCCCGCTCAGTTGGACCTCTTACATCACTTTTATATGACATATAACCAGGGAAGGAAATAGGTAATGATGTCTTAACCTCATTTAAACTAATAATGTCATAATTTTGAAGCAAGTCTTGCGCAGTTTTTTCTCCAGGTTTTTTGTAGCACCCTTTACATTCCATGATAGAATTTTAAATTTATTTAGATGCTGTGGTCCGTTTAAAATGACTGTTGATTCCATGAGTCGATCACAGCTCCGTCCCTTTAGATCTTCCTTTCCTTTGTGTTCAGGCGTATTACACAGCCAGCCTTCTCGGGTCGCTCCCTCAGCTTTCTCCGCATAGCGCAGCCTCTTCCACTCTTTCCGGATGTTGGGATGGACGTCCTTCTTTATGAAGATCTTTTCATAATCCTTACAAGCCTGTTTTAGCTGACTAACCATCTCTATCCTGTCCCTTGGTTCCTTACTGTCAACTATTAGCAGGATGGACCACCGCCGTTGTCAGCCCCTGTGGTTCCCAGCATTCGATGTGACTGGACTTCTTCACTGACTCCCGCTTTAGACCAGATCTTGTTTAGTTTGTTTACCTCTGATGTTGCTCCAACGAAAGCCTCGTTCTCATCCAGAACTCCTGTTATTACTAAATTCTTCGCCCTCTCTTTTCGGTCTACAGCTTCAAGTAACGTTGTTGTTTTGAAATAACCTTAGCTAATTTATTTATCTGGGTTTGTAGTTCGTCCAGTCTCTTGCTTACGTTACTGTCAGTTGCGGTATCAGCTCTCCTTAGCTCTGACACCTCGTTAACAAGGACGTGAAGTTTGCTGGTCAATTGTCCGTTGCTTCCTTCAGGTGCTGCCAGGATACTCTCAATCAAATCTTCTTTTGTTACGCTGCATTTTCCTTAGGTCACTCAGTGATTGGGCAATTGTGAATATGTATATTAAGTCCACCTAAATTATTACCGTATATCAGCTACAAAGTTCACAGCAAATCACAACAGGGAGCAGGGCTGTGTTGTCTGCCTCACTCACACCAGCTTTTAACACACTTCTATACCTTTTCAT
>JAGKTI010032289.1:0-11931 GCA_018397915.1 Birgus latro
CTTCTACCTCTTCATGTTCTTCTTTCCCTCTTACTCCTGCCTCTCTTATTCCTCCCTCTCTTGCCCACTCTTCTTCTCCACTTACTCTTACCCTTCTTTTCCCTCCGTTTGTTCATTCTTATTCTTATCTTACTCCCACCTTTTTCCTCTTTCCTCTTATTCACTCTTCTTCCCCTCATACTCCATCCTTCTCCTTCCTCCTCTTGTTCACTCTTCTTCCCTTCTTATTCTCACCATTTTCCTTCTTCCTCTTGAACACTTTTCTTCCCCTCTTACTGCAACGCTACTCCTTGCTCCTTTTGTTCACGCTTCATCTCCTTTTACTCCCACATTTCTTCTTCCCCTTTCTCTTCCCTTTTCCTTCATTTCCTCTTCATTTTTATTCTTTCTGCATAAAATCCCCTACCAGTAATGCTCCTTCTCACTCCTATTTTCCCTATCCTGTGTACACGCTTCAAAAGCACTTGTACAGCCACCACCAAAAGTACTTCGAAACCTAAGATGTTCACGAATGATGTGTATATGGGATACGTAAACAGCAATAGTAGGAATTCCAGTCCCAGGCTCATCGGAACGTGAACTCAGCTGCATGTAGGCTGCAGCTGCCCTCTTCTTCACCCCACCTTCCTCCTTTCGGGGGATATAGAAAGAACTGAGGAACGTTTGAATAACAGTCATATCAGTGCCACCATGTGAAGTCGTTCCTTTCCAGCACTTGGTGTTAGCTGGAGAGGAATATTACAATTGTTCGAATGATGATGTGCAACAGTTACCAGGGGTCCAATTTACAACGTATACGAATAGTCAGAAAGTGATACCACACATAAAAGATGAGAGTGTACTGTATGGAAAAGTAGAAGTGCCAATCCTTTCATTATAAGAAGTCTTCCAAAAGCTGAGTAAAACTAGCTGAGGGCAAAGAGGATAAGCAGAATCAAGAAAACATTATCATGCTGAAAACGTGGACGAAACCCATTCAGAATGAGATGGGTTCTGGGGAGGGCAGCCGTTACTGTTCGACTGTGCAAACGTCCCTCTCCTGCTTCCCCATCCTGCCTAAATGAGGATGGTGGGGTGCAAAAGAAGAGGTAGTTTTCCACTGAGTTCATGCTTCAAATGAACCTGTGGCCATAACTACAACAACAACAACAACAACAACAACAACAACAACAACAATAACAACAATAATATGTTAAAAAAAATCACCTGGCAGTAGCAAAAGCATGATCAAACAAAAAAAGGCATCCTCATACCGAACGGATTAAGAATGGGTGAAACACTTCTAATATTTATTCTGGTTACCTCATTCCAACCATATCCAGCCAGAAATTTAAAACACTGTTTCATCTCAAATATCTGAACAATAGAATGTTAGGTACAAAAGGAGAAAGAAAAGCATGGCGTGATTTGCAAACAGACAGTAATGATAATGAGGTAAAGAAACACAGGGTATGACACAGAAGTAGTCTAGACAGACGTGCAGAGAGCGACAGAGAGAAGCAAGAGAGAAAAACACGCATAAAACGAGGAAGAATTATTGACCCCACCATTAAAAATTGGCTGTAATATTTTTCTTCGAAATAAACTGCTTTTCCGCTTGCGAGTATATATCTTCCACTGGATCGAGTTAGGTCGACACATACGGTACATAAAACACAGCAAAGGGGAGTAAAATAAGAGAAGACCTTGAGAAACTATCACAGATATTCTGTAAACTTACATTTTAATGGAAACCATTCAGCATCCAATGCAACGCTTCGAGAAAATTTGGACAGAGGCAGTGAAATACGTACCGTATATTACTTTAAAAATTATAGTGAGAGAGAAAATGTGAGACAGAAATTGACAATGAAGATAAGGCAATCATCATCATCATCATCATCATCATCATCATCATCATCATCATTATCATCATCATCATCATCATCATCTTGCCTACTAGTAGATGAGTTGTGGGCAACCCAGCAATAGGAAAAGGCAGCACAAAAGTGAGATAACTAGCAGCATAGTCCTCAGTGAAGAATTTGATACATCAACAAAAAGCAATGCGATGGGGGACGCTCTGGAGCTGGTTGCGGCCCCACTGACTGCTAGAGAATTTGTGGGGTGGACGTTCACAAGCTACGTTCAGTCCGAAACCATCAAATAACCAACACCTACGCCGTGCCATTGTCTGCTATACTCTTTTCACTTTAGCCTAGCCGAAAACCTGTCATCTGTCCATCTTGAACGCTGAGTTGCAACAATAGATTAACACTAGAATATGATGCTCGCCAGGAATAACTGCTATGGAAAGATTGTAGGGCAATACCGTTGTCCCTTTCTTCCGCTGAACTACGTTGAATAAGATGCAAAGCGACGAAAATCTGAGCCAAGTTAAGGTCAAAGAACAATGTCCTCATGTTTGCACTGTCTGTGTCTTGTTTCTGTCTTGTCCTCATCTTAATCCCACTTTTAACTTAATCCTTATTGAGTCTTCAGTCCGATGACGTAATTTTTCATATATTCTTGCTATCTCTAAACGATTTTATTCTGACTGGGAGATATTTTTTTTTTCGAACTGAGGAGTTAGATAAAGACTTCCTTAATCCTTCCAGCACTAGACGCCTTTCCCTTAAAAAAAAAATCGTCTGGGTGCAGCGAGGATAAACCAATAAAAATACGTCACCTAACTGAAGAGGCTGAGAGAGGGATCCCGCGTGGAGACACGACAAAATCCTGCCTTCGAAGACCCTCCTTAACTTCGTGGGTAAAAGTTCGAAGAGGTTTGCATGGACGGAAGGAACTTATAATAGCGATCCAAATTCTCGTATGCTAAGAAGGCTCCCCACCATTCTCTCCTTACTGAGTTATATCTGTATATGTTCTTGTATACTAATTTCTCAGTGTATGTTGATACAAAAAGGTATAGCATTCAATCATCCAATCTTTTTTATTTATTTATTTATTTATTTATTGCTTCATCAGAAGCGTAGGGGCCCGGAGCTTGGCTACTCACTCCCGACTTATAAAGAAGGGTGACCAGGCTCACTATCCCTGAGTCGCACTATGTGAGCTATAAGCCCCAACAATCGCTCGGCTGGTAACCCATACAGGCTCCATCCGGCTGTAGAGCCTTAGCCTACTAGATCACCAGGCATCGTTTGGTTATGTGACTGCTACTCAGCGTATTAAAGAGTTTCCTGGATTACAAGAACCTATTTGCCTTGTCTTTCAGTGTAGGGTCACCTAAAGGCAGCACTATATAAAGTGAATAGAAGACAGGCGCCGCCATAATAATAATGTGCCATATAAACAAAAAAACAAAAAATCTTGGGAATCCTACGTTGACGAGAATTCCGGCCAAAGTCACATTGAAACTCCTGACTCAGTACCAGAACGTATTATCTGCATGTTGTTCAGTAGCCCAAGACGCGTATTTTATATTCTTATCATCACCTGGATTTTTTTTATACTAGGAGAAATCTTACGAACGGGAGGAGTTAGATCCGGTTTTCATTGATCACTTCACTATCAGAGATCCTTCCTATGTTAGATAAGATGGTTCTTTAATGGATTAATTAAAATGAAAACAGTCGTCACGGGATTGAAGGGGTTAATTTTATCCTTGCTGATACTTGATGATTATATTCACGCTAGTAAGTGCTCCTGAATTGTGAAGGAGTTGATTAAGATTGTATCTAATCCTTCCAGAATGAAAAGTCTCTCCAAAGCTGAATATAATTGTCTGGATATAACAATAATAATATAAAAATGCATCATGGTGATAAAGAGGTCGAAGGAAGCAATTGATTACTGTCTATTAATGAAATAAAAATACTAAGAATCCCTTGCCACAAACTAACACCATATGTCAGACTAAAACCAACTGTATTCTGTTCGTTTTAAGTAGGCCTAAAATTACCATCTCTCTTTCTTGAACTCAGAGATGTGGCAAGAGATTAACACCAGAATATGATGCCAATAACGAAGCGCTGTAAAAAACATGTGGAGCCTTAGTACTGTCTTTTTTCTGCCATAAGCTACGTTAAATAAGCTGCAAAAGGATGAAAATCCGGACCAAGTGAACATGACAAAGCCACAGTCCACACCTCGCATCCAGACATGAAGTAAGTTGCAAAAGAACGAAAATCTGGGCCAAGTTTAGGTGGAAGAACTATAGCCCAAGCCTTACACCCAATACCCTTACCACTACTTGTAAACAATTTCTCTGTCACACCTCCTCCCAAAACCACAGGACTTCCAAAGCTACACCGTAAATGAAACAATCGGTGGCGCCCAATGTGATAAACTCGACCCACGGATCAGCTATTGCGGGCTGTATTCTAGGTGACAACTGGGACTCAGAATAAGCTTTACTGATTGCCTTGATGACGCTCATGCAGTAGATAGTTAATTAAGGTTGTATTCTGAGTGGCTTTGAAGATTTCGTGACTCCTCTTCCTAGGCGATTCATTCTGCACATTACGCCTCAAGATCCTACTGTATGTTAGTGATGCAAACTACGTCGATATTAGTACGATACTAACTGCATACAAAACAATGTTGTGGTGTAATATGAAGATTAAATCGCTAAAGAAGAGGTGTTACGAAGCCTCCCACGCCACTTAGAAAGCCATTATTAGTCCTGTGACATCTTTTACCACAAAGCTGTAGATGAGAGAAATATACCGTCGGAGTTATTTTCGATACTTCTTTTTAAAATGAGTTTTCTGGATGCGTGTGGTTTTATTATCAGAGGCAATCCAGCGTTCCATAAATGATGAGAAAGAGTATTAAAGTGTCTCAGAATTCGTTTTCGTGTAAGCTGGGAAGAGAATGTAGAAGAGAGAGTAAGTGAGTGAGTGAGTGTGTGTGTGTGTGTGTGTGTGTGTGTGTCACACGACACTTTCAAAGAATTTTTCAGAATACTAGTCATAGCCAGAAATAGGAATAACTGAATAAGAGACATATAAATTCTGAAAGACTGAGCATGTAAGATGAGANTGTGTGTGTGTGTGTGTGTGTGTGTGTGTGTGTGTGTGTGTGTGTGACAGACAGACAGCAGGACAGACAGACAGGGGCAGTTACCGTAGCCGAAAAATGTTGACACGTTCCTTTATTACCTTTCTGTACGTGTTACCTTAATTACTGCACCATGAGGGACCTATTACCCCCCATAAAAGTGATCTACGCACACTGTACCTTAACACAGCAAGAAAAAGTACTCAAATTACAATCGCGCATTCTGTACAGCATTTCCTCGAAGCCTGACCCATTTACTACACTGACTTTTTTTTTTTGGGGGGGGCGCTCATTGCCGCTACCGCCAGACTGTTATATTTATCTTGGGAGACCCTAGCAGTTGCTATTATTTCCGCCAAGGTAGCTGAACACAGGTTATATATTTACCCGTGCCTGTCTGTTTGCCTGTCTGATTAAAAGATATCTCAAATAGTTTTTTATCGGATTGTAACGAAATGAGGTGGATAGGCGGGCAAAGGATCAAGGGAGATTTGATTAAATTTTTTTGGTGGATGTAGGAATCAGTCATAAATTTTACTGGCGTTGGCGGAAGTATGCGCTCTATGAGACTGTACCAGGGCAGATATAGAGCGGAGAAATAACTGACTGTGTTAGACCGTAAAAGTATTTATCTATCATCATTAACCTCTTTATGGTTGGTCCAACTCTAGTATTAAATTTCACCTTACGCCAGACGATGTTACACATCTGAAAGCGAGCCATAAGAGTCCCAGAGAGTAAAAAGCAGAAATGGAAGGGAACAGGTTAAGGTTTTTGCATGTAACAACTAGGACAACAAAGTAGAAACCTGGAGATGGAGTGAGGAGAGGAGACAGAAAATAAGACGGGTGAGTAGGCTTTATTAGGCTAACAGCCAAAAGTTGAGAGTGGAGAATAGAAAGACCATCATCATCCTCTAAGTCGACAAAAACTGATGATGATGATGTTGATGGTTGTGGTGATGGTGGTGATGGTGGTGGTGGTGGTGGTGGCGGTGGTGATGACTTGTCTGGGACTCTTTGAAAACAAATTATAATACTCAGGAAAATATCCCTGTGTAGCCTGCTAATACCCTTCGTCTCACATCAGTCAAGAAACGCATCCAGCTTCCCGAACCAGACATAAGTGTTGCATTGGTTGCTTAGTTAAATCAAGTGAAGTACTTACCTTTAGTAATGTCAAGCACTATATCCTGGTATACGTGAGGTGGATGACAGATGCCTTGTTTACCCTCACTTAGCCCTCTGACTGCCGATGACGTCCTTTTTATTATTGCTACTGGCGAACAATTTTACTTAACTTCTGAGATTCCCCGGTGGTGAAGTGATAAATGATGCCTTTACCTAACCTCTCCAGTTCGAAAAGTCTCTCTTAACCTACATAAAATCGCCTGAAGATAACAGGAATAAAATTATAAACACATCACAGGACACTCAAGAGTCGGCAGAACGCTAAACCAAGCCACCCCACCGGCACAGCGTGAAACTGGCGACGGAACATTTCCATTCGAACCAAGGCTCGACGAAAAAGATGGAAAGGATGATTAAAATGAATACTGACTGTCCCTGTTCCTTATCGACTACGAGGTTGAGTGACATAAATATCATGGTTAAGAGATGTAGAAAACCAGATTTATGTAAGTCTGTGTTATGCGTGTAAGTTTCCATTTAAAACTCAAAATAGTGAGGAGAAAATGGGTTCGAATCAGTATGAGCAAGTGGGGTTACCTGATTAAAAAGAAGTAAGTCGTTGATAACCATCTGAATAAAGTGCACTGTTCATATTCAGTTCTTGCAATAAATCTGTATTGAGCTAAATATTCAGCGTTTTCATGCATTTCCATGAACACACACACACACACACACACACACACACACACACACACACACACACACACACCTACCAAGCACACACAGCACAAAATCCTTCCCCTCTTTCACTCCCCCCGCCCCCCAGCCCAACCCTGAGCCCTCCATTACCCCGCCTGGGCCGCAGTATGGCTCACAACTTTTAATTGAAGGGCAGCAGTTAATGAGAGGAATGTGTGGCCTGGTGGCGGGCCCTAGGGAGCAGCGGGGCAGGCAAACCTTTTCAGTAGCCCTTTGAACAACTTCACTCTATTTGCAGTGAAGGAAATGTAAACAGTATAACTGGGGTAGAATCATACCCAAATATGGAATTGTAATTTACTGAAATACTCCCACAAAAGGCAGAAAATTATTTAATATCACAACAATTACATGTAACATAAGCTTAACAAATGATTAAATTAAAACTTCTTTTCAAATACGCGTTTCTTTCAGCTCAATATCGCTGACAGCCGTAGCCAAAAGGAAGTATCCAAGCAACATCATTCTCCACATATAATTGAAGAATTCATAAGAAAAAACAAAGCTAACGATATGGAACAATACTGATCCGGATCCTGCAATGGATTGATGAGGAAAATGCAGATCTATTTAAAGAGAGTAAGTTTCTTATAGGAAAATGCTTATAAAACTGGAGTAAGTCATGCAGCAGGACTTCCTTAAAACACATAATAACAATCAGAATGGCAATCAGATATTCAAACACACAACCCAAACAGTGGTTGTCTCATACGTAGTCCTTCGAACTGTCGCTTAAGCTACACACACATACACAGAACGCACCACGATACCGCGCAGGGAATAGCATCAGAAGTCAGATCACACAAAGAAAAACTCTGTGCTACTTCAGCATAATCCCACGTAATACATCGGGACTGAGATGTCGCTGGCTGGAGGCAAGAAAAGGCAGAGCACAGCGCCTCTTGAATGTACAACGAGGGGTGTCTTAGGGCGGGATTTTGTGGAAGGAACTTTGTTAGATAAGGGTGAGAGGGGACGCTGGCTGAATCACAGCTTTCATTTTTTTCTGTTTTCTTATATATTTTTATATATCCATCTATCTGTCTGTCATTCTCTCTATCTAGTTTTATCGACCTTACATAAGGGTAGGATGTCCACTCAATAGTGGGTCCTACGCAACTCCAACGTCAGTACTTGATCAACTAATGTCCATCGTTATCATATTAACCCCCTCGTGGTCACCTCAGCTTTAGTATTCTATGCCAATTAATTCCAGATAATTTTACTCTGCTGAAGATGTTACATAGAACATGAGGGAATTAATACCGTCACAACTCACCCTCTCATGACTGAAAGCAACTCTTTTATTTCATTCCAACTGATGCAAGGCAATTATTTTCATCTGAAAATCATAGGAGCCTGAGGTGATTAACTGCAATGCTCATCTATCTCAGAATTCGTGTGTGTGTGTGTGTGTGTGTGTGTGTGTGTGTGTGTGTGTGTGTGTGTGTGTGTGTGAGTGAGTGATGTACTCTAACTGACAAGTAAATCATATTCAGCTTTACTGAATCCTTCATCAGACAACTTGAAAATATATACGACTCCACTTGATCACTTCAGTCAGGCAAAGTATATTGTTTATTTCATTTGTACTATTTCCATACAATTCTATTCATCTTAGAAGGGCATTTCGAATTGGAGAAATTAGATATCGCCTGTATTAACTTTTTCACTGCAGAATACAATCGTCTGGTTGTAGAACAAATAAAATTGAGAGTATGACATCGAACTGAATTGATCAAAGACTAAAGACACAGCAGTCAGTTTAATTCTGATTATTTGAAGTATGATACCCTGTTTCTCGCTGTAGCTCGATCACTGCCTTACACCTCCACTGAGCCCTCTCTCCTAGATCTAAATAAAAGCGTCTGGTGGTAACAAAAATAAAACAACTTAGTCATCTTTCGGATAAAGGGGTTAAGTATGTTGTCCGTGTGCACGAAGGTATTCTGTACGTGCTTGTATGCGTTTGTGTGCGTTAAAGTGTAATGTACGTGCGTGTCTGCGTGCGTATGCGTGTGTGCTTGTGTATCTGTGGTGCAATTTCAGCCAATATATTGCGTCCGGATATTATTCAATTTTCCGCTCAGTGACGGGGCCAAAAATTTTAACAAAATTGATGCAAAAGAACCGCCAGAGAAACCAGTATTTGTGTGTGTGTGTGTGTGTGTGTGTGTGTGTGTGTGTGTGTGCGCGCGTGTGTGTGTGTTTCTGTAAAAGGGGAAGAGGAAATGACTGAGTAGTTGCAATAGAAAATTCCATTCCAGAGAAGTATGAACGAAGACTAATAAAATCGAGATCCATTCACTTTGAGTTGCCTGGACACATAGCATTTAACCTTTTCCTCGCATTTCTTAAATCTGGGTATTTTACTGAGTCCAACACTATTTTTTCTTAACTGAAGGAAGTCCCAGTAGAGTAACACATTATAATTACCTCGACTGACCCTTCCTTTCCACATCTTCCGGCTGTGGTAATGCAAGATGCTATTTGAACTGTCTTTATGTGATGCCAATATGTAGCACACAACAAAAGGATATGTGAAAGAAGGATACTCTCTGTCGGCTGGGGAGGAATAAGAAATATGAAGGGCTTCAGAGTTTCGAGGGTGTCATGACAGACAGACTCAAGACAAAGACACAGAAATCAACGACGACCTCCTCTTTCTGATCACCGTTCTTGCTTTCAGCTGCAACTGCACTCAGGAATTACAGGTTAGCGTAATGTTGATAAATTACAGGAAGGTGGTTATTTGGCTCCACATGTTGGTGTCAGGCTCAATCGGTAGAGAGGTAGCCTGCAGTCCCGACGGACCCAGGTTCAAATCCACTCTGGGGCAGAGACCAGTTTAAGGATGTGAATTTCATGAAATCAGGCTTTAATAATCTACCAGAAGACCCGCCAACATGTCGTAAAAATACCCCTGCTAATACCAATACACCAGTCCTGTATGAGACAGCCCTAGCATGTATTCAAAATGGACGGTGGGTGTTAGCGCCGAAGTGGTGACATGTAGAGGTGTGTGATATGTAGGAGGACTGCTGGGCCTTGATAGCAGGCTATGAAAGCCTATGCTCAGAGTCGGACACATATAAAAAAAAAAAACGCTAATTGTCAAACAATCAAGCACTGCGGTGGCGGTGAGGCCGACCATACAACTGTTCCATCGTGTCGTCGATTTTATTTTCTACATTTCGGATATGTTAGGTGCACATTTCAAAAGTTGTTGTATGAACCGGGTCTATTTTGGTGGTATTAAAAAAAAATTAGGTTCAATTTTGTAACTTGCTGCAACAACGTAAATACGAGCACCACTGCTCTGGTCTAAAGCGGACAGAATAAAACTGTTTATTCAGTAACAGTGGTAAACGGCGCGTTAAATGGACTACCGAGAGAGCCCTTGTTCACACAAGACGGTTACAAATTTGTGAAAAGTGTGGTGACAGAACATGTCTGGCCTTCTGTATCGTTAGTGACTATTCTGTAATGTGGGATACAGGATGATCACACCTGTTACAAGTGTTCCATAAATGATCGTCAAAAATTAGGGTACGAGTATTACACATTTGCGCACTGAGTTTTGATAATACGATCGCAAACAGTGTGAGGCTACATTATAAGTTTACCCTGCGTGTCGTGACAGTCGCTTAAAAGAAGCACTAATGTAGGACAGAAGCACCTCTTCCTTCACTGTATAAGTGGAAAACTGACATCTCTATTATCTACTATTAATAGTGCTACAATTCCCGGGGTATTTACGACACATGAGAGTGAAATTGAGTATACAAAGTACGTTCAAATTAATACTCTTCTGAATCGGAGAGAGAGATAGGAGGAAGCGGAGTGAAAGAGAATAATTAGGCTTACTTTATACCTCTCCTCCATATATGAACATAGGCAACTGGATGAGGATGACTTTCGACAGACTCCATTAGTCCTTTCATTAAGAGGACGTATTTTTCTTTAATTTTGCTACCATCAGACTAGCCTAATTGAAAGAGCCCCAGTCCATTTCGAAAAGCCTATTCTAAGTTCAGCAAAATCGCCTAATTGTAGCAAAGAAAGACATGCGCAAGACGCCATTGTATCGAAGAAGTTTAACTGGCCTTGTAATAATTTAAGTGCTTGTCTTGTTCAGTATCACTTCATCCTCATCCTCATTCCGACCAGCCTCGCCCTCCACTCTCTGTAATTTGTCTCATTATCACTCACTCTCACCCTGTCACCCTCCCCCTCATTCTCTCACCCTTTCATCCTCCCTCTGACTCTCACCCTCCCACTCTCCCTCCCACTTTCACCCTCTCTCCCACTCTCCTACTCTCACCCTCCCTTTCACTCTCACCTTCTCACCCTCCCTCCCACTCACCCTCTCATTTCCACTCTCACTCTCTCACCCTCCATCCCACTCTCACCCTGTCATTCACCCCTTCACTCATCCTTCCCCTCACTCTTACACTCTCCCCGCCCCGTTCCCTTTCACCTTAAAGGCTGTATTCCAACTGACACGACAGATATCACAACACCTGTTTTCAGTAGTTTTTATGCATTACTTCAACCTCTGTGTACTCAGCTATGCCACTTATTTTTAGACCTCACCAACAACGTAAAATGATGCAATATCCAGAATAAATCGCAAACAAAGATGTGCCACGAAATCCCGAGAGCCACGTAGAATAAAACCCTTACTCGTACCCTTATCCTCTCGCCCCACACTGCAGACTCGGCCGCCGAGAGCGCTTGACCCCTCCATCACGAGCACAATGAAATTCAAATGAAGAGCTAGTTCAGGCGCAGCGAGGCCATCCCAGCACATCTACCCACCCTCACCATTTTTATCCACTCGCCCTCACCCCACCCTCACCATTATTATCCACCCGCCCTCACTCCACCTTCACCCCATCCTCATCCCACCCTCATTCCTCTCTCATCTTCACCCCTACCTCAGCTCTCCCTCACACCGCCCTCTTCCTTTCCTAGCCCTTTCCTTACCGCACCCTCATCTCACCCTCACCCCAACCTCACTCACACCCACCCTCAT
>JAGKTI010032290.1:0-11931 GCA_018397915.1 Birgus latro
CTTTGTGGCATTATTGTTCCCTTACTAGCACGCACATGAGCCTCACATAGTCTTCATGTCTGCCAGCATCATCATGATCATCGTCATTAGTGGTCATCTTCCGTTATTTTTACCAGCCGGGATAGCGAAGCTGGTCTTGTTTTCAATTTGTATGTGTATGTATGTGTGTGTGTGTCTGTTAGCACGACAACTTCGCAGCCGCTCAAAATAACATCACAGCATTTTACAGATACGTAGTATGGATGAAAATCTAAGAGTATAGTTTCCAGTTTGTCTGTCTTTGTGTCTGTTAACACGATAACTTCGCAACCGCTCAAGATATCATCAAAAAATTTTACAGGTGCTTAGTAGTAGGGTTGAATATCTCGTACGAGTTCAAAATTGGTGAAAGTAAGTCAAGGTCTGTGTGTCTGTCCCCTCAAGGTATCATCACAAAATTTTTCAGGTGTGTAATAGGGATGAAAATCTCTTAAGAGTTCGAAATTGGTGAAAGTAGGTCAAGGTCAAGGCCAGATTCCGAGCCGCGCTACATATGTATCGGGTCACAGCTGGTGTGATTCCTCTAGTTTTCATTTTCTTTTGTTTTTCCTTTTCCTCTCTTTTACCTGTAAATAAAGGCGTTTATGGGATCACGCCACTCTAAGCTCTGTATCCCATGTTTTCACTCCACCTCTCATCTTCGACTCTGGGAAGGGTTAGGGGGTCACTAGTGAGTTCATTTTGTGGTAATCTAACTAAAAACATTTCTCTCTAGAACAGTTTATATGAACTGGATGCGACACCCGCGTCACTGAACAGTGGAACTTGAAAATATCTGTCGCATACTGTAAGGGATTGGAATAGATTACAAGGGCTTCCAGGCAGCCTTTTTCCTACTCAGTAATGATCCCTCCCTTTGCACTCCGCTCTTCTTCACACCTTCCAACCCAGCTTAGGTTCTTTTCATTCTCGATCTACCTCCTCTTCCATACACACTCCACTTCCATACGCCGGCCTTCATACGTCATCTTGTCCCCCCACATCATTCCTGATATATACTACCGTACCTCTTACTGAAACCACATTTTCTGTACCCACTTTTCTTGGTTCTCTTCTCATGATGCTCTCACTTTGTGTTCAGGTTAAAATGTCTTCTTTGCAACACCACTCCCTTCTTGCAAGTATACAGTCTCGCTTCATGTTATCCTTTACTTGATCCCTCCACCTTCTTGATCCCTTAGTGAATTGTTATTTCCTGGTAATTAAAAAAGTCTCTTATCTCATCACCACCCCAGCCCGAGTTGCCCTATCTCATGTATTCCTCCACTTTATCATTCACTTTTTTTTAGTTGGCCTGTCTAATGTATTCTAAATTTCTCCACTTTTTTATAGTTTCGTTCTGTTAATGCAACTCTGTGTTTTCAGGTTGTAAAAAAATTCTACGGTGCAGCAATCTCTAAGGCAGTCATAAAGCCAGTCAGTGCCTTTCTCGACAGACTCTTTGTCCGGAGGTATGTTACTCTTAGGGATGAATTACTGCCACATATTGTTAGGTTAGGGATGAGTTACCAACACATTAAGGCAGGGATTTATGACTTAAACTTGGCCCAGATATCTATCCATTTGCAATTTATATACCGTAACACAGTGGCGTAATTAAACGACACTACGATTCTACACCCTTTTCATAGCACTTTTTCGTGACGGGCATCATATTTCATTGTTAATCTCTTGTCATATCTCCCCATTCAAGATAGAAAGACGACAATTAGAGATCATGTTGAAGTGAACGGGGTATGTCACGTAGAATTAGGTTTGTGATGAAGTGCTACCACAGACTGTTAGCTTAGCAATGAATACTACCACATTTTTAGGCTTGTGTTGAATTATTAACACATATGGTTAGGTTAGGGATGAAATACTGCCACATATTGTTAGGAATGAATATTACCACATAGTGTTAGGTCAGTGATTAAATACTGCCACATATCTTTTGGTGCCTGATGAAATAGCGACATATTTTCAGTTTAGGTTACGTTAAATAGGACTGGTGATTTGATAACGTGCACATATTCTTAGTTTGATAAGAATTATAACCATGTCTCTGTCGGTACAATATAGGTCCCAAAAGATAATGTGGTCTCACGCCCAAACGAATATGGTCCTTACCTATGTACATGATGGAAATAATGGTAGAAAATATGACTGAAAATTTGATCGTGACAGTGTGGATGTAAATGTGAGTGTAGGTATGAGTGGGTGTGGCCGGGTGTAGTGTGGGCGTGACTAAGGATATCGGCTTTTGTGCGTCAGGTGGGTGCCATGGGCGATATTCGCGGTGCTGGTGGCGGGCGCGCTGGTGTTCCTGGGAGTGGACGCCCGTGACGACCTAAGACGTCTCCAGTCCCTCTTGGGTATGGTCTGCATTCTGCTCTTCGGCTTCACCTTCTCTGCCGCTCCCAGGAAGGTTGGTCTCCAGGCTCACCCTTTGGGACATTGTAGAGCTCCTCGCGCTGGATAAGGAAGCAAATGAAAGTACAAACTACATCATAATCATACGTGCCGTTCATATTCCTGGGGCTCCTCGTTTTGCAATTTTGTTGGAGTCTTTTCTGTTAAGCTAAATGTCACAATGGTCCTTGAATCGTGTACTTAACTTTCATTTCCGAACTTTTCTCATTCGATTTTTATCCGGTCTGTGTCGTCATTTCATGTTTCCTTTCTGGGGGCACAATAGCTGCTGTTGTAGATTGCCATTGTTGTTTTTAAGAAGTCGGATGGTGCTCCTCAGTTTTCTATCCCATCAGTAAATCTCTTCCTCCTTTTCATCCTCGACTTGAACTGTACATGACGACTCGCCCTCCACTTTCTGATCGCTTCTCTCAGTGGCCAGCAAAACATTCACTACAACAGTCATAGGATTAAGAATTTGGCACATCTAGCTTCCGAATTGCTTCCTACTTTATTTGTGATTGAGAAAAAGAAAGTGCCGTCTTTACTCCTCAGATATTAAATTTTGCAAACTTTCTTCTCAAGAAAATTTATCTTTAGTACCTTAAAACTTAACTCTTCAATCTTTCAACACTCCAAACTCTTCCACATTACCCACCCTCTTACAGTGAACAGTGTATACCTAGTTCTTCATGTGTCAGTGTTCTCTGTGTCTTCTTTTACCGTAATGTGTTTTGAAAAGATCCATCAACTGTCTTGCAAACTCGACTTCCCCAGTAGTTACGCATGTCGAATCAACTTTTTACCTCTAACCATACACTGGTGCTGACATTATTAGCTTTATTTGCCTCTGTGTTTAGTTTTAGTTCTTCATGTGTTAGGGGTTTACCAAATACACAATATTTTCCATCGTACCAAGTTTCTCTCTCTCTCTCTCTCTCTCTCACTCAGGCGGAAAATGTTTTATTGTAACAACGGAAACCAGTGTACAGGCTGGGAAACGGAGTGGCATCCCAGAGATGGAGTGAGAGGAAGAGATGAGTAGAGTATGAGATGGAGGGATGACATTTCTGAGTAGGACTGAGATGTACTGTAACTGGCTAATAACCTGGCTAGAGAACAGAGACAACCTCCATCCAGCAGTGAACTGACACAATCGTATGAGTATGAACGGTTGGGTGGTAGTTTCATTCTTGTCATCTAGGAGGAACGATGAACTGAATGGTCATCTAGGAGGAACGATGAACTGAATGGTCCTTCGTGTGTCTGATATTTTGATCGTCTTTGCCAGATGTCGACTTTATATTTTCAGTGTACATAGGTAATCGGCAAAGAAGGTTTGCATATACGTGTAAGACGTCAGGTAGGCTAGTGTTGTATTGTAGAGCACGAGTTTTGGTGTTGGTCATCTACTTTTTGCATACGGTACGTAAGTTCAGATCTGTAACAGGTGACAAAAGGTTTTTCGATCAGGTACTGCCACCGGGGTTGTAAACTGGTCTCATTCCCCTAAGTGCTAGCTGCAGTAGCCTAGGTTCGGGCTCCTACACTTTGAAGAGCATATAAATAATGTGGAACTGGACATTGTTGTGTTTTGTGTATGCACAAGACCAAATATAGACTTGTTTCATATTGTACAGATGTAATGAAGTTCATGCCTTCAAAGCTCCTTATATGTCAACAGATTAGGTGGCGTCACACTGCCTGGGGTCTGTCTCTGCAGTTCACCCTCGGTTTGCTCATCTTACGTTGGCCTTTCGGTCAAGATGTGTTCAACTGCGCTGCTGGGAAAGTCACCACCTTCCTCAACTTCACCAGCGAAGGATCAAATTTTGTCTTTGGGGAACTGTCCTCAGAGATGGGCATATTTGCATTTTCAGTAAGAACCGTTTGGTACCTGTTTTCTGTTACGCTGCCGGGAATTACTCTTTAATTACAGTATCCTCTCTGATACACTGGCAACTTTTTCTTACTACTAACAGACACTCTACTTAGCTTAAGGAAAGTGCCCTAGTACTGGAGGGATTAAACACTGCTGTATATAACCACTCCATTTGCAAAAATTTCTCCAAATCTAGATGACATCACCTGGAGATAGCAAGAATATAACTTTTAAAAACTGGTCATCTTATCGAAGGTGTTAACCAGTCGAGCTGTGGTTTCAGTTAAGACAACACACAGTTATTTTCTCATGGATTTTGGGAGACTTTCTTAGAAATTTCGCCTTACCGGGTTAAATTTCATATTGCAACCCTTTACTCTCTTTTTTATTTATGTTTCAGTAACATTCCGTAAGTAATATACGAGACGATATTAACGAGCAATATCCAGAAAATAAACCGATGAGGGACAGAGTCTGTGGAAGCCTTCTGTAGCTCTAGAAAATACGATCCGTGGGTGGGACTCTCAAACATATTTACGTTTGACTCCCTGTCGTAACTTAAATTCATTTTTGCAGAAAGAACTAGACAGGGGAGGGCTGCACACTCCTCTCCTTGATCTTCCTGCAGAAAACAGTTCAAACCTAAGATAATTTTCCTAAGACTTGTTTTAAGAAGAAATGGAGACATGGTAAGATCGGGCACTCTCCTTTCTTGGCCTTCCTGCAAAAAACGAGTCATGATTACAGCAGAGAATCGATGGTAAATATGTTCCAGAATCCCACACCATTGTCTGCTGTCAGGAGAATTAATCTTCCATACAGTACCTTGGGGTTAACCTTTATCTTATCGGATTGTCAAGAGGTTTTCAATCCAGTGTGTTTCAGTGAGTGTGGTCTGATGGGTCGTCTGGTCGGTCACAGTTCGTTTCAGGTGGTGTAACCGAGCCATCAGTGGCACAGTGGACAGAAAAGATTCTTGTACTTTTGTACAGTGTACTTTGGAAGTTGGATGTAATTGTTTATCCAAGGTGGTTCATTTTATAGTGTAGTAAGTAAGTAAGTAAGTAAGTAAATGTTTATTGCTTTAAAGTCATACATCATTGTATACATTTGAACGTTATATATCAAGCAACGGTCTGTCGAGCCTAAGCTCCCTGACAGACATTTTTATCAATACCATATATGAATTGTGGATGCTTTAGTTACATATACCAACTACAACCCTATGAGTATCACTGAAGAGATGAATATATAAATGCAAACTACAACACATATATATTTACATACATGTACATTGATATACATACACACATAAACTTATACATATATATACACACACATGTGCACATATATACACATACATATACACACATACACATACATATACAAACATACACATACACACACACACACGCTCACACACATGCGCATACATATAGATATACACACATGCACATACACGTACATACACACACACATATACATATATACATACTTATATACATATACATATATACACATATTTAATCTCAACACACACACACACACACGCACACAGCTACTCATATACGTTCATATATATACACATACTATGCATTAATTGTATCGTAATGTGCTTTTGTTCTAATTTAAATTATTACAAAATTTCATGTATGTATTGCTGACCTAACAAATAATTTTTCATTTCCCTTTTGAATGTTAGAATGTTACTTGACTTAAGGAGAATTTTTTTATTTATTGGTAAACTATTAAATAATTTAGGGCCGAAAGATATTATACTGTTCTTGAAGAGAGTTGTTCTAAATTGTGGAGAACATAAATTAATGCTATTATTACGAGTATTATGTGGGTTTTCCACAAACTTAAATATTTCATTCCCTACATAGCCTCTCAAAGTCTTATACATCAAGATTAATGTAAAATATTTATGAATATTTTCAAAGTTCAACAATTTTGTATTTGAAAATATTGGGGTTGTTGAATCGAATTTACCTAGAAAATATATACATCTTAAAATTTTTTTCTGAGCTATTATTATTTTGTTCAAAAATGAGGGCCAAGTACATGCCCATATGGATACACAGTACATGAGGTAAGGATAACATAGTGTATAATAAATGCTGACCATAGCCTCTGTTGTTAGTTTATCCCGGACTTTGTATAATACCCCACACACTTTGGATAACTTTAAACATATTTCATCTATATGATATTTATAATTTAAATTCTCATCTATAAGTACACCAAGAAATTTTATTTGACTGACATTTTGTATAGTTTCACCGTCAAGTAGCAAAGATGGCAAAGATTTTTTACTGATCGGTTTTGAAAAAAAATATATTTTGTTTTAGAAACATTAAGCTTTAATTTATTAGATTTTATCCATTGATTTATTAAATTTAATTCCAAAACTAAGTTTGAATGTAGGCAACTTATATTTTTGTCTGCTAACAAGAGATTGGTATCGTCAGCATATATCGTAAACTTAAATTTTGTGCTGGCATTTATTATATCATTAATGTATATTAGAAAAAGAAGTGGCCCAAGGATAGACCCTTGTGGTACACCTTTTGATAAAGATTTAAAAGGTGAGAAATTGTTGTTACAAAAAACACATTGCATTCTATTACTGAGATAACTATGAAATAGTTTTAATGGGACACCTCTTATTCCAATATGTTCCAACTTGTCAATTAGAATTTTGTGATCTAACGTATCGAAAGCTTTCGATAAGTCAATAAATACCCCAACTACATAGAACTTTTCTTCTAAGAACTTATAAACATTGTCAACAAACTGTAGTATTGCAGATTCTGTTGATCGATCTTTACGAAACCCATGTTGGTATTCAGACAACAGGTTATTTTCCTCAAGGTATTTTATTAATCTGACAGCAATTACTTTTTCAAATATTTTACTGAAAGCTGGTAGTATTGAGATTGGGCGATAATTATTAATATCACTTCTGCTACCTGTCTTATATGTAGGAATAACTTTGGCCTTTTTTAAGTGATCAGGGAATATACCTGTTTTCAACATAAGGTTGATTATGTGAGTCAAAGGTTTAGATATTCAATCTGATGTAGATTTTAAAACTTTTGGGGATATATCATCATGCCCTGGAGCAGCAGATTTTAAATCATTCAGGTAATTTTCAACTTCAGTCTGTTGTGCTGGAAGTAAGTACATTGAGAAATCAGGAGAGTTATTTAAGTACCTACTATGGTTGTTTTCCATTCCAGTTGATTCTGTGTTAGAGATTTTTAAAAAATGTTCATTAAATAACGTAGAGGTGTCAAGGCAAGGAGGCTTTAATTCAACAGAATGCACAGAAGTTAAGTTGTTTGTTCTACCAAGTATTGAATTAATAGTTTTCCACTGAGATTTAGGATTACCTTGACTTTCTTTCAGTATATCTTTGTAATACTTATTCTTTGCTGCTCTTAAAACTGATGTCAATTTGTTTCTGTATTGTCGATATTGTTCACCAAAGGTCAGTGGCCATTTTTTTGCTAGTCTCTCTAATCTATTTCTTTCTTTAATGCTGTTTTTTAAGGCCGTTGTTATATATGGACTAATTTCACATTTTCTATTTACACAAACCATTCTCACTGGAAAATGTTTTTGAAATATTGTATTATATATATTATAAAATTTGCTATAAGAGTTATCAGGACAAACTGATGTTAATACATTATTCCAATTTATATGGACAAGGTCATATTTGAAGCGTTCCAGTGCAGAAGATGTTATCATTCTCTTGTTAATAGAATAAGTAACATCAGGTTTTCCATGGATATATTTAAAATGAGAGATTATTGGGAAGTGATCAGTAATGTCTGTTTGTATTATGTAGTTACCAATATTTAATTCCACTTGTGTTGTCCAAATGTGATCTATAAGTGTAGCCGACATGTCAGTTACTCTTGTTGGCTTTGTTATTAAAGGAAACAAAGAAAAAGAATACATAACATTGATAAACTCAGAAACAAAGTTGTTATCACTCTTCAACAAATCTAAATTAAAATCCCCTAATATGTAAATCCCTTGGTATTGTTTATCATGGGCTAAAGAAAGAATTTCTGACACTGAATTTAAAAAGCTATTAACATTACCACTTGGAGGCCTATAAATACATATAAATAATGACTTCTTATTCATAATAACAGTTTCTACACCTATACTTTCTATGGAAGACTCCATTAGAGAGAATTCATTCTGCGCTAACGAGAGATAGTCCGTTGAAATATATAATGCTACTCCTCCACCATACTTATTTCTAGAGTTTGTAAACATATTGTACCCTGGTAGTTCATAGAGTGGAGCAAGATGTGGGTCTAATCTTATTTCTGTAAAACCAAGAATATTTATTGCTTTACATTCATTATATAAGACAGTGTCAGTAAAGTATTGAAGGTAGTGGTGCTGGAAGCTAGATATAATTGTTTATCCAAGGTGGTTCATTAAATTGAGGCCCCAGAATACTCGTAGTGTTAATTTGTGTTATTAATGGACAGATTTAAATGAAATTCGGTTCTTACTTTCTTCACTTAATTACAATTTATCTCCACGCACAGCCTCTCGGAAAAGTATAGGCCCCTTTCCTTATCGATACAATGTGATACAATGGACGACGGCTTCTGACTCGTAATTGTATACACCTGCATTATGATGGTAGACCTGCCATCCTAATATGGTACAGGTGCCATTTGTCAATTTGACACACATAATAATCGCCGTGAGCCTTAGTGATCCATCTTTGGTTGTTAGGGCTTTAGTTGCATAACGCCTTGTGTTCATTTACATATGGCGGTTCTTGCTACGTCTGTATTGTGTGTGTGTGTGTGTGTATATATATATCTATATTTATATATATTTATTTATATATCACGTGAGGGTTAGGTTCTGTAACGAAATAACCGCCGTCCCTCCCTTCAGGTACTGCCTGTCATCCTCTTCTTCAGCTTCTGCATCCAAATTCTCTATTACTTCGGTGTGATGCAGCGGGTGGTGCTGAAACTGGGCTGGTTCCTTAGCATCACCATCGGCACCACTGCTTGTGAGAGTGTTAATGCCGCTGCCAATATTTTTCTTGGGCAGGTGCGTTTTCAATAGAACTCTAGGACCTCAAGGACAAATTAACTGAACAAACAAATCCTAACATAATAGAACCTAATCTGACCTTACCTGCTCTACTTTACCCTACCCGTTCTTAATCATATCTTTAATCTCCTCTACCATACTGTATTCAACCCTGCCCTAACCTTACCTAATCTGTCTGACTTTACATTATTCCACACTGTTGTACCCTGCTTTAAGTATCTTACCTTATCCTACCAACCTAAATTACCCTAACCTAACCCAACCTTGCCACAGACGGAAGCGCCATTGTTGATCAAGCCATACATCCCCATTATGACCAAATCAGAGCTGCATGCTGTCCTGACCGGAGGCTTTGCTACAGTGTCCGGCTCTGTACTGGCCGCCTACATTAGTTTTGGAGTTGACCCGGTCCATCTTATATCAGCTTCCGTCATGAACGCCCCTGCAGCCCTCGCCTTCTCTAAGCTTTTCTACCCAGAGACCAAAATATCCAAGACTGGTGTTAAAGACTTAAAAATGGAAAAAGGGTGAGCTGTGCTTGAGAACATAGCTTCTCCACTGAACAGTAGTAAGCTTAAGATGATTTTTAGTGAAGTATCATATCAGGGTTTACGGAAACATTTGTTCCTTGTAACAGTCATTCTGCAATAAAATGACAGGTCTGAATGTGGGAGTGGGGCCATAGTGACTGTTAAAACTATAAATTAAGGCTACGGGTACTCTTTTGGCTGCCATTATAACGTGATAACAGGTACGAGGTCGCAGTGACCTCCGGAGTGACTTTATAATATGATTGCAGGGACGAGGCCAACTGGCTACACGCTGCCATGGTTGGGGTGACAAATGCCATCCCACTGGTTGCCAACATTGCTGCTAACCTGGTCGCCTTCTACGCCTTCATCGCCCTCTGCAGTCACATCTTTGATTGGACATGCACACTGGCCGGTGCTGAAGAGGGAGTGTGCACGCTTGAGGTGAGTTAAATTGTTGTCAGTGGCTAGCGTATGACCTAACGTGTGGTTTAGGGCCAGAATTTTGTGAGCAGCTTTGTATGCAAATAAAGATAGGTGAGAGTAAAGTGAGAGTTGTTTGGGGGTTCATCCAAGAGTGAGGCAGTGCGGGTGATTACCCCTAAACCCCTCCGTGAGCTATTAAATATATCATAGTACTTTATACCTTTTCTAAAGTAAACAAGGATTTATTTTACATACCGGTTTGAAGTTTGAAATACTCATTTTGTCTGTTCAGATCACCCCTTGCCGGATTAAGGTATCTGGCATTTTTTTATGGCATGCCCGATAAATGGAGTTACTGAGCATCACCACCTAACTCTTTCAGATGCTTAAAACTTTTTGGTTTCCCATCGCACTTCATGGAACTTGGGTATTTAATGCAGGAAGGATGTTCATAGTGCATATCTTTGGGATTGTGGTAGAGTATTCATATTAAAGTACAAATTTCTGAAAACCAGATGAGGTAATTAAAGACCCAGTACCGGTTAGGCAGGCTTCCTAGTCGACATTGCTTCTACTATGATGTTAGTTTTTTATCTTTGTAATTCTGCATAAATGAATCAGTCAAGGAAACATTCGGCGACAGGACTGACAATGACATTTTTTTTAAGATTACATTTGTCTTATTTTTTTTTTTTTTTTTTATGCAAGGAAGAAGGAACCAAAGGCCACGGGCCTGCATACTGTTCCTTTCAAGAAAAAGCAAAAACAGTACAAAAGAGAGCCAAATTCAAGATCCGTTCAATTCAAGATGCCTGGACACACTGCGTTTGAAAGACTGGAGATCATAGGAAGTAGGAAATACAGACAGAGGAAGACAGTTCCAGAGTTGACCAGTTGCATAAAAGAAAGACTGGGAGTAACGGTTAACTCTTGCATTAGAGAGTTGGACAGAAAAGGGATGAGAGTTTGTTGCTAGACAGGTACTACTTGCCCGTCGTAGAGGTGGAGGGATGCAAGCAGACAGTTCAGAGGAACAGTGACCATTGAAGTAGTGATAGAAGAGAGATAAAGATGCAACAGTGCGGCGAAGAGACAAAGGTTGAAGGGAATCAGTAAGAGGAGGAGAGTTAATGAGCCAAAAAGCCTTTGACTCCACCCTATTGAGAAGAGCTGCATTTGGGGAGCCCCCCCACACATGAGAGTTGTATTCCATACACGGGCGAATAAAACCCTTGTACAAGGTCAACAACTGTGCAGGGGTAAAGAAAGTTCGGAATCGGCTTAGCACACCTAATCTCTTGGAAGCAGATTTCACAAGAGATGTAATATGTTCTTTCCAAGACAAATCCTGAGAGAATGAAACCCCAAGCATGTTCAAAGATGATGCAGGACATAACTGTTCATTATTAAACATTAGTGGGTAATCCTGAGGAAGATTTTGTCGGGTTGATATGTGTAAGAACTGAGTTTTTGATGCATTGAAAATAACAAGATTATTTTTACCCCAATCAGGGATACGAGCCAAATCAGACATTAGGTGTGCCATAGCCTCATCCCTTT